>CM040988.1:25189973-25207145 GCA_022985145.1 Pangasius djambal
TGCCCATGATGCTTTGCGGTTCCTCTTTCTAGCCGGCGCCTGAGAATGGGTATGTGTTTTCATCATGTCCTGCTCAGCGGAATCCGAACTCATCTGCCTGATTAAACTTTATATTTTGTTTTAATATTATATTCAGGTTATTTAGTAGACACATCGCCTCGATTCCGAGCCCGTATTGCGCGTTTGTGTGGGTTTATTTGGTATATTTTGCGAAGAGATGAGTTTGGAGAGAGGAATGGTGACATGTCTCAAGATGGCGGCGCTCTTTGGGTACACACTGCTGTGAACACTACTGACTAGACTGTTTATTCGGGGTTCTTGTTTAACATGAGTGCATGATTTAAGATAAATTCTTTTGTAGTGTATGTTTTTGTGAGGTTAAAGCTTTTATTGTCGGGGAGAACATGAGAGAATAGTCGGAAAGGCCTGGTGCTAATTAGCCGATTAGCTTGGTGAGGCGCTGAAGAGACTGAAGGAATCATGCTGTTAAATAACTTTATATTTATCTATATTTCAGCTATCTTTAACTTTTATATACCACATGAGAGATGTGTAGGGTCGAGTATTATCCTGTACTGTATAGACAGATTGTAGAAGCTTTAGTTAGTTGGCGAGTTAATGTTCTCGTATAGCGTGTAATTAAAATTTTATATTTTTAGTTAATAGTGATAAAATCCTGACTTTTCACTGCTCTGTATTTTCTGCTGTAGTGTTTTTGTCTTGTATGTGCTGCAGAACAGGGAAGTTGTTTTTAATAGATGTAGCCCAGTCAGAATGGCGTTGTAAAGTGTAAAGTTGATATAATATTTTAATAATGTTTAATAAAATCCTCGCTCCACAGTGCTCGAGTGTGTGTGATGAGTGTATTGCGGAGTCTGAGTAAACCCTGCTGAGACTCACCTTGGAGAACTGAACACTCGAGTGTGTGTGTGTGTGTGTGTGTGATGAAGGCTTTCATGATTTGAGCACTAACTGTTATGATTTTTTATTTTTTTAATGAAAGGTATCTCAAGGGACAACTGGCACAAACGCCGCAAGACCGGCGGCAAACGCAAACCCGTCCACAAGAAGAGGAAGTATGAGCTCGGACGGCCTCCATCAAACACGAAGGTACAGCACACACACACACACGATGACTGAATTATTATTTATTCCACACACACACACACACACGATGACTGAATTATTATTTATTCCACACACACACGATGACTGAATTATTATTTATTCCACACACACACACATTTCTGTTTTCTAACGCTGATCTGAGTAGAAACTTCGACTCGGGTCTGAAAGCGTGTATCTGACCCTGTGTACGCTCCTGGGGCCAAAAAAAAAAATGGTCCAAGCCCAAAATATTAATCTTTTAAAGCTGTTAACATCAAATCACTGGTCAGGAAATGAGCAGGAATGAAGCAGAGAGATGAAGGAGCTCAGTATCAGAGCTTTTCCCTCTGATTTCTGTAAATGTTTAAGTCTCGTGGCTCTTGATGAGCTGCATCAGGTGCAGCAGAAAACCACATAATCACTGACCTTTTAAAGAAGAAAAAATCCCAGAAGACATTTTTGGAAAAGTTTGTACACCCAGACACGCGTTAGTCTGAATTTTACATCAAACTTTTTAATCATTATGATGATTTTGTGTACAAGACGACTGTAGAAGAGAATTTCACTGTTTCTAGCTTTTCCCCCAAACAGTGAAAGGAATTTTCTCACCAATGATTTGTTCTTAAGATCATTAAAAGCTTCATATTTTGGGTTTGGTTAGTTTTTTTCGTCCCCAGGAGTGTAAGCGTGAGAGTGTCAGCTGAGCTCACACACGGAGTGAAAGTGTGTGTTGAAGACCAGCTTCAGTGGAACCAAGTTCTGTGTTTCACTCAAACGCTTTATAGTTGTGTAAACGCTGTGGTTCCTCTCGTACTGGAGCCTGTAAAGTAACTCACTTTCTGTACAATTACAGAGAATAAATCCATATGAAGAAAGGTGTAAAGCTTGTTGTTCTCATACAGCAGGTCTCTCTGGGTGTGTGTGTGTGTGTGTGTGTGTGTGTTAAGCTTGTTGTTCTCATACAGCAGGTCTCTCTGGGTGTGTGTGTGTGTGTGTGTGTGTGTGTGTGTGCTCTCACCCATGTATCTGATTTAATCGAACAGTTTAAACACTTGCTTAATAAAATAAAAACCTCAGTTTAAAAATGTTCAGAATTATGTTGTGATGCTGCTCAAGTAATCTTTAAACGGGCCGGACTGCTCTGATGGGATGTCCCGTCGTCTCCACGGTTACCATTTATTTATATAATCATAATCGTGCCGTCGTCATGGCGATCAGCATGGTGTCCATGTGAGTGATGTAAACACGTCCTTAGGTCGGTCTGTATTTGACCGTTTTGGTCAATGCTTTGGACCTTCCAATGTTAGGATCAGTCATAGTTACACTGACACGTGGACATGCTGCTGATGATGATGATGAAGATGATGATGATGATGGAGTGTTTTAGTGTGACATCGTTAACGTTTTCGAAATGTTATTTCGTTCCAGCTCGGCCCAAAGCGCATCCACACGGTGAGGGTTCGCGGTGGGAATAAGAAATACCGCGCGCTCCGGCTCGACGTGGGCAACTTCTCCTGGGGCTCAGAGTGTAAGTGTGTGTGTGTGTGTGCTGTACAGCGGTTAAAATAAATAGTTCAGATTATTCCTGCGGGTCTTTTTCCATGATGATACCACGTCCAGTTCTGCTACTGAGTGCATGTGAGTGACGCTTGTGTTCCAACTCTGAGAAAAAGACCTGCAGCTCATACATCATCCATCCGCCAAACGCTGTAGCTCCGGCACGTCACTCTCGCTTCAGGTTTAAATAAATAAATAAATAAATAAACACTTCAGAAGGACAAGAACAGCAAAATCTGCAAAGTAGCTGTGAGTTCTTTTTTTTTTGGAAAGAGGTGCAGTTACGGTATAAACGTTGTTAATGTTAATTCTAGATTCTAGATACATTTTTTAGAGCGAGACCAGAAGCTTTCAGTGCTGAAGGTGTTGTAATACTGCGTTAGTGAAAATGATCAGTAATAAATTTTAAATTTTTATTAACTGTAGATGTTGATTTAATCCTGAGTTCTGTTCAGGCAGCTTTCAAACAGGTTTTTTTGCTGAATCTGGCAAGAACGTGGAAACTCGTTTTAGTTGTAGGATGCGTTTTAAACTTCTTTAAATTCTTAATGTAGTTCATGTCTCGAGCTCCACCTCGCGTCTAGTTTAGTGCCGTACAGCTGTATGTCTGCTGCCCTTAACTCGAGCCCTGGCTGTTTTAAGGACTCGGAATCTAATCTAAGACCTCGTGCTGGTGATTTTGTTATTTTTAATGAGGCGAGTGGTTTGGATCAGAGCACCGTTTGTGTGAACGAGTTAAATTAGTGTGTGTGTGTGTGTGTGATGATGATCGTGTTTCGGTGGTTGCAGGCTGCACCCGTAAGACCAGGGTCATCGACGTGGTCTACAACGCCTCCAACAACGAGCTGGTCAGAACCAAAACCCTGGTGAAGAACTGTGTGGTTCTGGTGGACAGCGCCCCCTTCAGGCAGTGGTACGAGGCTCACTACGCTCTGCCTCTGGGACGCAAGAAGGGCGCCAAACTGGTACGATTTCACCGTTTACCCCCCAACAACACACACACACACACACACATCATTTATTCTGTATGATGTCAGAGATGTTTCGCGTTAGGGTAATTAAAATACTTTAGTATTTGCTTTTGCTACTGTAACATTTAGCTTTCATATTCAATTGAATATTAATGAGATACACAATTAGCTTGACCATCAAATAAGTTTCATAGTTCACAAAAACACGTGAAGATAAACAACCAACAACAATTTCATATAAATCGCAGTGACTAGTGGTGAAGCTGGGACACGGTTTTAAGTAAGCTTTGTGAGCGATACTGCCCCCTAGTGACGGAAAACATTCAATAACCTGCCCTTAGTCACGAGTGTTGTGAAACTTGTCTCTCTGAAGGTTTTATTCAGCGAAATCGTGGATTATTTTTGCTTTTAAGTGCAAATACACACAACAGCTGTTGCAGGTGAATAACGTCTCTTGTGCGTATTATAAACCGTAAATAAGCCGGTCAGGGATGTTTAGTTGTTTCTGGGTTTAGGTTAAGGCTGTAAAGGAGAGCATGTGGAGTGTTAAATGGTCTTTCTGTGATGAGATTGTTGTCCAGTTCTGCTCCTGAGTGACACTGATGCAGTCGAACACTCTGAGAAAGACTCGAGGTGCCGGTGTGTGTGCAGGAGCACTAATATCAGCGCTAAACCCATCAGATTATTCATTTATTTATTTCAGCACTGATTTCACCAGAGTAATACGTTACCAGATCAAACGAGCATGTCCCGTTCAGTCACGTGCTGCTTTCTCCTGGCAGACTCCTGAAGAGGAGGACATCCTGAACAAGAAGAGGTCGAAGAAGGTGCAGAAGAAGTTCGACAAGCGCAGAAAGAACAGCAAGATCAGTCCTCTGTTGGACGAGCAGTTCCAGCAGGGCAAGCTGCTCGGTGAGACTCGCATCCATCCCACGTGCTCATGTTGTATTTCCCATAATTCAACACTCATGATGAAATATATCCAGTTCTGCTACTGACACCACAGTGACGAACTCTTACCACTTTCTGACTGCAAGCATTCATCAGTCTGCACTGACGCACTGCGTGTGTATGGAGCTGTAACGAAGTGTTTTCTTTGTCTGCTTTTCCCAGCATGCATTGCTTCCAGACCTGGACAGTGTGGTAGAGCTGATGGCTATGTTCTGGAGGGGAAAGAACTGGAGTTCTACCTGAGGAAGATCAAGGCCAAGAAAGGCAAATAAATGTACAGCTCTGTTTGATACGACGCCATTAAAACGAAAACACCACCACAGCCCTGTGTACGTCTCTTTATTCTTAACCTGCGCCGCGCTTCAGTCTGCCATGTTTTGGGCTTTGTGTTGCTTATTAGGCTCAAGAAATAATAATAATAATAATAATAATAATAATAAAACTTAGTGACTGCAGGCTGAGGAACCTGTCGATGAACCTGAAGTCCACAGATCCTCCTGTGTGAAGTCTCCTAATGAGCTCAAATTTGTCAGGTGTTTTTATTTATTTTATTTTTATAAATTTTTTTGTGTCAGTGCTTCTCCATCATCAGTTTGATCAGAATTTCTTGTTCAGTTGATAAAAAAGTGCAGATGAACCAACTGACATGAGAGCGATTGACAGCTGTGTAGGTGTGATATTACCTGGATGTGCTCACTTCCTGTTTAAAAGGTGTCCTCACTTCCTGTCAGGGTGAATGGAGAATGTTTTAAGATCATTAATATGAAAATCAGTGTATATTCCACTTGAATAACATTACTTACACACACTCTCTCTCTCTCACACACACACACACACCTAGTTGAAATGAATTAAATGTGTTTATTAGTGATGCACTGAAATCAATCTGAACTGAACAAATGATTTAATGCTGATGATTAGAAAGTGACTCTACAGTTTTTATGATGTAGACAGGAAAGTTTTATTAATTGCTGTACACAGCATCTTTATCCTAGAACAGCTAGAGTGTGTGTGTGAGAGCTTTTTATTTTCCTAGACTTGTCTTTGAGTTATTGAGGTTCTGGATTAAAACCATTTCATATTAAAGAACAGTCTAATAACTAAATATCTCTCATCGTAACAGCAGGTTAGGATTTTTCGCCTCTGTACCGATATAACACTCTGACCGCAGACTTGCCGACTTTAGGGAGGTGTGAGAAAGTTATGCAGCTTCATGCAGTGTTGCTATAACTGGTTATAACCTCCGATATTAATGTGACTCGCGCGGGTGCTGCAGCGACTCCTGTTTCCCTGCGGTGAGTCTGTGCAGTGCTCGTGTACACGGTCATGAACGTTAGTTTATTTTACTCCACTGTGCAAACTAATTAACTAATAAACGGTGCTGTGTGACTCGATCAGCTGCTAATAAATAAGAGTTAAACAGTTAAACCTCATTAAACGCATGTTTTCAGCACATACACTTAATAATAATCTTACTTTCATTAATAAACGTATTAAATCCTCCAGCACACAGACATTACTGTAGTTTTTGGTAAAATAGATCAGGTGATCTTTCACCAGCTCTACTCATCACCTTTTATTTATTACGTTTATTAAACATTTGTAATGTTTATTAGGTGTAAAATAACTTTTATCACCGCTTCTTTCTACATATAATAAATAGACGAAACTTGATATCACTGCTGTAATCTGCGATTATGCTCCTGTATCAACACTGCAGTTATACCGTTTTATTAGTTATTCCTTTTATATTAAGCAATTAACATCTTTATTCACTTCTCTTAGCTCTTATTTTTTATTTTTGCATCTTTAGTGTTGGGGTGGTGGTGGTGGTGGTGGTTGTTGGGAGCAAAAAATGTGACCTGAAAATAAATCTAAATCTAACAAATAGAAATGTTTTTACTCCTGATATCACAGGCTTCTAATCCTAAACCCCGGACAGTAAAGGATGGGGTCCTGGACACAGTTTAAATTAAACTACAAACACATTTTTATTTAATTTGAGATATTTACAGACTATAATCTGAGCTGAATTAAACTAGATTAAATGAATCTCCCTGTACTGGTGTACTAAAGCTGTTTCTAAAACCTGGAGTGGATCCAGAACTGGAACGGAAGCTTCAAATTCAACTAAAACAGCATCAGGAAAGACGAGAACTGAAAACCTGACACTACTGAGAAATAATGCTTTTAATCTAATCGTCTCACGGCTTTAATGATGAACTGCAGATGTTAGTTTGTGGTGGATCCAATGCCAAAGAGCGAACATCTAAACGCACCACAACGTAACGATCCTCTTATCTCCTCTCTGTGTTGTGGACATACTGGATTAACATTAAAGTTATTGCTCAGTGCAGGAATTGTGGAATAAAAACATCAAAGTGAATCTAAAAAAATAAGTTTAAAGTTACTGCTAACCTGTAAATAAAGTCATTTAGCAGGTATATGACGTCCTGACAGGAATAACCGAGAGCCGGAAGCTTTGGAGAACATAGCAGATGAAGACTGATGTTCAGATGATGGATGAAAGACTCTCTATATTAATTATATAAGATATAAGACTCTCTATATGAACGTATATTTCCTGTTGTGAGTGAGAGTGAGAGTCTGGTTCTGAACGCGGCCTGCAGCTCCACAGCCTGGAAGATCTGAGATGTTTGATGTTCCTGTCGTCTGGACGTAGCAGTGAACCTGATGTGATCAGCTGTTACTTTATTAAGTATTCTTTACACACTGCAGACTCTTACACGCAAAAACCCTGAACTTCAGAGGAGACTGGAGTCGAGGTTTTATTTGTTTTGATCTTTGAGTCACAAAAAAAACAAAAAGTGATCCCTGTTTTTATTTTATGCAGTTTTAAAAACTAATGATGTGTAAATCCTGTAAAGCATCAGTAATGTGTGAGAATTTATTTATGGATTGCGGAGCTCAATGTTCTACACTGACAAATGATCCGAATGATCCGAATAATCTCTCCTCTGAGAAACGACATTAAACTGAGGTCTCTTTAGAGGTTTCATTTAAACCCTCATCGTATAATATTTGAAAGTTTTCATATTTAAATCTAGATCTAAGGCCGTTTCTATCCCTGACTCAGATTGTGATTTATTCATTATACACATTTTACACACTGTCACAAAGCAGCTTTACAGAAATCCAGATGTGGATTTAATCCAGTTTATAAAAGCCTCTTAATCTACTTCTATGATTAACATGTTGTTTATAACAAGTCGCACGACTGTGACATGATTTTGTCCAAGACACAACTTCATTTAATTTCACTGTGGACTGTGTATAAAAAATCCCAAAAATCTACGGTTTATCCAGTACAGAGATAAACATCGAGGAATTGTTTTACGTTACGGAGCAGTGTGAGTGCGATACGGTGGTTAAACTTCTGTTCGAGAGACGGTCAGGTGTATAACTGAGGCGTCACGGCGTCTCGTCTCTCAGTGATCTGAACTGTGATGATCTGTGTGCTGGTCTTCATCAGACTGCTCTAAAGCCAGCACACACTGCGTCTGCGCCTGCGCCTGCGCCTGCGCCGTGTCCTCACACTGCGCTGGAGTGTGTGTCTTTTCCGGTATCATGTCCATTCTCTCGGCTTCTCTTTCGTGCATGTTCTCATCAGATGTCGCGTGTTTACTACAGCAGCAGAGTCGCTTTGCTCCTCGGCTTTTCTTCTGTTTCCGTGCAGCCGGAGGCCAAACGCTGACCGGCAGCATCGGATAATCAGCCATGACGTCCTCCACGTCCTCATCAGTCACCCTGATAAACAAGAAATATACAGTTATACAACTAAAATACGATTATCACTCATCAGCCATGTCTCCTTCTACAGCTAGACTACATACAGTATCACATCCTCATGTACAGATTTAAAATTATAGTTCATGCTCAGCTTCTCGAAACTTATGTTCTTAAGTCATAGGAATGTAAAAGTTTAAAGTTATAAAGTTGTCTGTGTGTAAAGTGGATGTTCGGTTGTGAATTGTGTAACAGTGTGTGTGACGGCGCGCGTCTCTGTGTCCGACTATACGATGAAGATCCTCTAACGATAGACCTGCGATTAAAGAACACGACTACGTTCTGCTCACGTCATCAATCAGCGGGATCCGGAAATCAGCTCGTGCACACACACACACACACACACACACACGTTCTTCACAGCGAGCTGGAGGTAATGCGGAGGTTTTTCTGTGCATTAGTGCGTTTCCTTTACGCTTCTCCATCGCCGCTACCGTATCTGTAGCTGCGCCGTGAGTTTGCCGTCATCCTATTGGTGGATTTTAGACGAGCGTCGTAGCAGCGCTCACACTCTGAGACTTTAATCACAGATTCCTCACACACACACACACTCACACACACTTTGTCGTTGCGTTCTAAGGTCACCGGTCTCAACTCACTTTGTAAAGCCGGGTTAACTCCTCCCACTGTGGCGTCTCGTCTCTCAGCTCTGTGTCTCTAACAGACTTGTAGATATTTTTTCTGTCTCTGTATGACGAACTCTTATCTATAAACATCTATAAAAAATCGCAATGTAAATTCACTTTCTTCCTCAGCATCAGATATAGGTAGGGGGCGTGGCCTAAAGTGTGAAGGCGGAGTTTGTGTTTATTTATTTAGCTATTTTATAAACTGGTTTCTGTGTAAATGGAGCTGCTGAGATTATACATGCAGATTGAGTGTAACTGAAGGTCGGGATTATAAACCACGCCCACGCTGGACCGAGTAACGACGCTTCATAACGAGGCGACTGACGCATGCTCGGAGGGAGTGTGGGGTTAGACAGATGAGAGAAACAGGAAGTGACCTCATGTCGTATGTAGAGCCCATAAAGACGGGTCGCGCTGGAGTGAACGCACGACTCAGAGCTTTATCCGTCCAGTATTTGTCCTTCTGGAGAGGAGGGAGGTTTTGGTGCATGTCGTCCACAGCGAGCATCGACACCTGACAGGAACATGGAGAGATGTTTTTACAGATCAGAAATGATCCTCTTCTTCATCCTCATCCTCATCCCGATCCTCATCCCCTTATCTTCATCCCCTCATTCCCTCATCCCCATCCTCATCCTCATCCCCGCATCCTCATTCCCTCATCCCCTCATCCTCATCCCCGCATCCTCATTCCCTCATCCTCATCCCTGCATCCTCATCCCCATCCTCATCCCCTCATTCCCTCATCCTCATCCCCTCATCCTCATCCCCTCATTCCCTCATCCTCATCCCCTCATCCTCATCCCTGCATCCTCATCCCCTCATCCTCATCCCCTCATCCCCATCCTCATCTCGATCCTCATCCTCATCCCCTCATCCTCATCCTCATCCCGATCCTCATCCCCTCATCCCGATCCTCATCCCCTCATCCCGATCCTCTTCCCATCATCCCCATCCTCACCCTCATCCTCATATCTGCATCATGAAGTGTGCTGGTAAGTAATTAACTCATCTTGTTCTAGACCTTCTGCATATCCATGACCCGTGTACTCCAGATCATTTCTTAGATCAGATTGGATCAGATTTTGATCAGATGCATTTATTCTTGGAGTCAAACTCGTCTCTGGTCAGACAGACTGAAATCTGTTTGGTGTATTCATGCATTAATATGCAAATTAACATTCAGATACATTACATTCTACTTCCTGTGCTGTTCCGTGTTTGAGTTTTATGGTAAGATAAGAATAAGATGGTTTTTGAATCAAATATCATGATTTTTTTTCATATTAAATGAAATCCTAACATTTATGCTAATGTGACTAGCTGTGTGTTATTTATGTGATTGTGTGTCATGCGTAATAAACCTGAATGTTTCGATCAATCAGCTGATTCGTTTCAAAATCATCATCGTCCTCACCAAACGGGTTGATGATCAGTTCCCCGACCTGAACAAACACGATTAACATGATTAATAATAACTCTAATCATGTGGGAACATTGTAAACAAAATACCCATAATGCACTGTGGTTCAAAATCACTAAAGATGGCACAAGACCTGAGTAGTGATTAAAGGAGTGTGGTTTGGGACACGCCCACAGTGAAGCGATGATGGTGAAATCATTTTTCAAGTTTTGTTTCACTTTTAAGGCAGAATTTAAAATGTCATTTCGACGAGAGTTTAAATCTTTATTCTTTTTTCTCTAACGCCTCACCTTCAGCCAGCCGGCGTAGAAGAAGAACTCGAGCAGTGTGAAGATGGGGACGTACAGATCCACGTGCACTTTGTGCTCGTCCACTTTCTCAGGCCTCACAAACTGCCGTCCGATCAGACAGAAAGCAGAGAAGGAGTACACGGCTATCGTAACCACCTAAACACACACACACACACACACACACACACACACAGTGAATTCAGAAGTGTTAATTAAAAGATGAATGTTGATTTAATACTAATACTTTTGCAAGAAACAGTTAAAATGGCTTAAATGAAAATGAGCACAGTGGAGATTTGCTCACTGGTTACTTTAGTTTAGCTACGATGCTAATATACACGGCTTTCTTGCGTGATTTCGGCTTGAGTGAGGAGCAGCGTTAAGTCCAGCGCCGCCGTCTGACAGTTTAATATAACCACAACACGTCAGGCTGAGATTCATGCTCTGGCTGTAAACACACTCACACACACTGTTTAAGGTCAACATTAAATACATAAATATAACAATATTCATTAATTAATATCATCAGCACTTTAAAATCCATGAAAAGTTGTTTTTCCACACAGAGGACATGGGAGGAGACGCGTGTTAATCGGAGACACGGTTTATCTGGAGGAGGAATATTTTATGATGAAGTGATGAATGGAGTTAAAGTTTCTCTGTAAGCGTAGCAGATGAGCGCTAGGTCAGATTATCCTTCACACCGTGAGCACGTTTTCTTTACAGCAGAGCATCGAATTAACACCAACACTGACTTTATTTTATTCATTCAACACATCAACACAGTGAATTAAAAGTGTGATAAAATCTCCACATCTCACACACACGTTACGATTTCATCACCTCCATTTCATATCTTGTGGCTTCATTACGTTGCGCTCGAGTAACTGTCAAGTCAAGTCAAACTTTTTCGTCAATTCTGCTACATGTACAGGACACACAATTTTCGAAATTTCGTTTCCCTCAGACCCACGGTGTGAGACACCAACATAACAAGACAAGTAATTAAAAAAGTAAAGTAAAATAAAATAAAATAAAATACTCGATATAAAATAATAAAATGCTAAATAATAGTCTGCGCTGGATCAAGTGCTATTCTATGTGCTGCTGAATAATGAGTGTGGAAGCCATTTTGTTCAATTAAACCAGTGATTAATGTGAGAATTAAAGCTAGCGCTAATCATGCAGTGATATATTGGTGATATACCAGACTCCTGTTCGATTTATTATTCAACACTCGCAAAATCTCCTCACTCAGATATCATCATATTAGTGTCTTTAATTTTCATTTTTGAATGAAAAAATTAATTTCTCTTGTTTTATGTTACATCGTATTACATTCGACAGCAAAGAAAAAAAAACACTAGAGCTGGTTTTAATCTGAATGTGGAGATCTGAAAAGCACTTAACAGAAATATGAAGTAGGGCTTCCCCTGGTGGCAGTTTGTCTGTGTGAAGGTGTGTGTGTGTGTGTGTGTGAAGGTGTGTGTGAGTGTGTGAGTGTGTGTGTGTGTGTGTGTGTGTGTGTGTGTGTGCAGGTGAGTTACCTGAGTGTAGACGAGCGGGATGCTGATCCAGTCATAGTGGAAGAGCATGCTGCATTTCCCTCTGTAATTATTCAGCTCCTACACACACAGAATACAGTTAGTGTGTGTGTGTGTGTGTGTGTGTGTGTGTGTGTGTGTGTGCGTGTGTGTAAACACACTCACATCCATCAGCAGTCTGAGAGCGATGTCATCTTTCACTCGTCCCTCTTCTCTCGCTCTTGATGCTAAATTAACGAACCACGTCAGCGGCATCCAGTATTTATTAAAGTCTGAGTTCAGATGATTCAGAGCCTTTAACTCCTCCTCAGTCATAAATCCTGCAGTGAAAAACCATAAACACACTTATTATCTACTAATACACACTCTGTGTGTGTGTGTGTGTGTGTGTGTGTGTGTGTGTGTTACAGTACAGTGACAGGATGGTGTGATGAAGCGGAGTTACTGTTACCACCCTGACGCTGATTATTGTCCTCTAACAGCACGTCCCCGAGTGTTTTATTCCTCTTACACCACAGCAACTTGCCAACGATTATAACTTTTTAGTTATGAAAGGACCTTTTACCGTCACATTAATGTTTGCAAAACAAGTTGTCGCTTACGTTATAGCAGCTATAAACAGTCGTTCCCTCACCAGCCTCTTTATTCTCTCTCTTCAAGTTAATAAGACAAAAAAACGCAGCTTGTTCCGCATGTTACTGAGGAACCGCAAAGAAGCGTAAAGCTTACAGTTACAGCTTCACCTCTGACTGTTACAGAGCGCTGACACTGGAGACTCCTTCCATAACTGTTACATAAACTAAGAAAACATCACCATATTAATGATTAGATATTAGATTATTCAACATTAGATATTAGACATTAGATGACTTCATAGTTTAAATATACAGTATAAAAAGTATGTACACTCAAGTTTATTTTTGAAACTTTTTTAAATTTGAAAAAATATTTTCATATTAATGGTATAATTTGTTATTTTAAATATTTTTGAACTTTGATTGGTTTAATTTTTTTGCATTATTTTTATTAATTTCCTGCTTTTTTATGTATTCTTTTTATTTACAGAGAGGTCCGTCAGATGGGCGTGGCTCAGTACCTGCCTCCACGATGTCCTCGAGTGTGCGGAAGCGCTTGCGTACGCGTGTGCTGATGGAGCGAAGGATGAGGACGGACGACAGGTTCGCGTATCTCATGAGCGTACGCCTCATCATCCGGCCGCGCTCATCAACGCCGTGCACGTTCCCCGAAACCACCATCATCAGATTATCAGGAAGAGGAAAACTGGTGTACTGACCCCACCAACGCTGGAACGCCGTTGTGATGTAAAAACCTGAAACACACACACACACACACACACACACACACACACCTGCAGTCAGGAGGAGGCTTAGAGCTCTGTTTCTCTCTGGAGGGTTTACACTCACTTTCCCAAAAGCATTGCAAAGTTAACATCATCTTAACTGAGAGAGAGAAACAGAGAGAGATGAAGAGAGAGCGAGAGACAGCGAGAGAGAGAGAGAGAGAGAGAGAGAGAGAGAGAGAGAGAGTTCAGTGTGATGCTCACTCTACCATTTAACAATGATCTGTGTGATGTGATGCTCTGAGGAAATTTGACCCAGTAAGATGAAGGGACAGACTGATGAAGTGTTAAAGTTGTGTTAGTGTTAAAGTGGTGTGTGTGTGTGTGTGTGTGTGTGTGTGTGTGTGTGTGTGTGTGATATCTAACTCACCGAGAACAAATGACATGGGAATGAGTTTAGCGAATTTATTACAGTGACGTGCAGCTCTCTCAAAAAGCTCCTGCTGAACTTCACTTAACGCACACCTGATAATACACAACATAATACACAATACACAACTTAATACACAACATAATACACAATACACAACATAACACACACCTGATAATATACAACATAACACATAACACACAACACACGACTCAATCCACAACATAACACACAACACACGACTCAATCCACAACATAACACACGATACACGACTTAATACACAACATAACACACAATACACGACTTAATACACAACATAACACACGATACACGACTTAATACACAACATAACACACAACACACAGTATATTGCAGCATTACATGAGCATTAGCTGAACGTTATATGAGTGTTAGATGTTTATCAGCTGATTTGTGAATTTCCCTCTCAGATCTGTCTATCTATCATCTTTAATGTGTGTGTGTGTGTGTGTGTGTGTGTGTGTGTGTGTGTGTACCTGTATATGACACTGAGGAGGCCGTACAGTAAGCAGAAGACGAGGAACTCTTTATAGAGCAGTTTGTAAATGCTGCCCCTCCATCGGAGCAGAAGTTTGGTGAATCCAGCGAAGCGAGCGTTCGCTACCTCCAGACTGTACGACACCGTCATCTGGTCACATGACACGCCGCGGCGTCAGAGACAGCAGTACAGCACGCTACAGTAGAACACTGTGTTATAGAGGAGTCACTGGGTCTCTGTCAATCGGTTTTGTGTCATTTGTGCAACATGATAAAAAAAACACAACATAACACACAATACACAACTTACTACACAACACAATACGCAAGACACAGCATAACGCACAATACACAACTTACTACACAACACAATACACAACTTAATATGTGCCTGATAATACACAACATAACCCACAATACACAACATAACACAATACACAACTTAATATGCGCCTGATAATACACAACATAACACAATACACAACTTAATATGCGCCTGATAATACACAACATAACCCACAATACACAACATAACCCACAATACACAACTTAATATGCGCCTGATAATACACAACATAACCCACAATACACAACTTAATTCGCACCAATATGATAATAAAATCTCGTCACAGCACGTCATTATCTCTCTGATTGTCTCTGAGACTCTCAGGAACGTGTGTGTGATGTGATAAATCCTGAGAGCGACGCTGCATCATCGTCATCACGTCCCTCAGCTCAGGATCAGTGGATCTGAAAAGCGTCGCTCTAAACCTTTTACCAACCTGAGCATAATAACGCTTTCGCTCTCACCTTCAGCGCCGTGTGCTCCGTGTGAGAGGAAGCTCGTCACTCGTCTTCATCTTTATAGCCTCCGTCTGATGGCAGCTTCTGTCCCTCCGGTGATTTGTGGTTTGGGAACCAGAGCTACAGTAAAGTGTAGAGCTCCAGGTTCTGCCCCGATGACTGATGGACAGTTCTCCATTCCTGCAGATTTATAGAACTGCAGCCTGATTAACGAGTCGATCTCACACTCAGAATGAATTCTCTTAATATCGTGTAGGTTTCTGTTGAGGTGAGTCGGAAACTTTACATTTACACCTGAGACAGTTAGTGAGAATTATTTATTTAATTATTAAATAATTAGACCAGTTTCTACTTGATTTTATACACTTTATATATCAGCCAGCCTCTTAAACTGCTTTGATAAATTGACAAACATCACTGACATAATTACACACCAGAAAAAAAAGTCATGTATAACACACTATTTTTAAAGTACAGATATCTGCATTAGTAAGTGTGTTACACAGGGTATGAAATAGAAGTTTGTATGGGATTGTTTTTTATTTACACTCCTGCGATTGTTGTTTTTATTTGGATCTGCACACGGTATTTTCTAATGAACATAGTTGGTTCTATTTCCCCAATTATATCAACAAATTATTCATTTAAACCAGCGCTTTTCAACTGTGAAATAAATGGGAAAAAATTCCCCGGACCCCGTCATCAGATTTTTTAACGAGCTGTTCTAATATATTGCTCCTTATGTCTATGTGCAGTTATTTCTAGGCCATAAATATTTTTTATCCCTGAGCTTTTGACTGACTTTAACACATTCAGTCTAAGCTGAACATATTTAGGCCGAGCTGTTTATGAGGTGTTCGGATTAAAACACATTCAATTCACGTCAACAGATAAATAATAAATAAACAATAAAACCTCAGTGATTAAGTACTAACTGTGATAAAGATGATTGTGATTTCCATCTCTGTAAATAAATTAAGATCTCACAGACCTCTGGGTCTCCTCGGACCCCTCTTTGAGAACCACTGATTTAGGACAATGACTCTGTAATGTTAATAAACGCTATGATGAAATAAAGGTGTGTATCAGTGTGTAGTGTAGAGTTAGATATTTACAGTGATGATGATTTAGAGCCGTGATCATAACCGCACTTCTGCTTCACACTGATTTATAATGGGAACAGTTTAACAAGCCGATGTTCCACTTAAACACAGAGACAGTGTGACGGATTAAACATTTTACACGTTTATTTAACAGGTTTATTCTCATTTTAAAAAATTAACAGCATTCACTGATTTTACCCTTTGCTTAAAAGAGAAAAGTGTATAATGAAGTATGTTTTTGTAATGTACACTTAAGTGTTCTTTGTCTCTCCAGCAGGAACCTTAAATGTGCAACAGAAAAGGTTCCAAGCTGAAGGTTTTTGGAAGCTAAGAACCACAGTTTGAGACAGAATGTGTGTGTGTGTGTGTGTGTGTGTGTGTGAAGAGGTGCGTTAAAGGGGAATAGATATGGCTTGTACAGAGGTCAAATATAGGGTTCTTTAGTCCCTCTGATGGAAGCTTTAAATGTTCTATATAGAACCTTACAAGTGTGCAGTACAAACTCCAAATTATTGCTAATTATTTTTCTTCTTAATATCTAGAACCTCTTTAATATTTAGCTTCTTGGCACTTGAACCAAGTCAGAACTGAGGAGTGTGAGTGAAGTGACGTGTGGCCAAGTGTGGTGACCCATACTTGTGCTCTGCATTTAACCCATCCAAGTGCGCACACACACAGTAGTGAACACACACCTGGAGCAGTGGGCAGCCTTTTTTTTTTTTTTTTTTTTTTTTTTTTT
>CM040988.1:25224931-25235413 GCA_022985145.1 Pangasius djambal
CTCTCTCTCTCTCTCTCTCTCTCTCTCTCTCTCTCTCTCTCTCTCACACTCACACACACACACACACTCACACACATTACACACTCTCACACACACTGAGCTGCTTCCTCACAGTAAGGACATAACCAGAGGGAAGTGACATCGGTGTGGGCGTTATTTAGTGAAGCTCCGCCCTCTGTCTGTCCCCTGCCCCTCCCCCACCTCCCCGTATGATTAATTTGTCTCATTAGTGTTGTGTGAATTCTCCTGACTCCTCCCTCTGCCCTTTTCATGTCTCTGTCTCCTGTCTTAGCCTCATGAATATTCATCAATCTTCCTCTTGCTGTCAAACACACACACACTTTATATGCAAGCACACACACACACACACACACACACACACTTTATATGCGAGCACACACACACACACACACTTTATATGCGAGCACAGACACACACACACACACACACACACCATCTTTCGTCTCATGTCTTGTATAATCATCTTTGAGTGTAGCCGAGGTCACGACGTGTTTAATCGCAAAACACAGACGAAGGAATCGAATGCCGCTTTCATGTCGCGTTAAGATGAAATGAAGACTCGGAGACCATGCTGTTTACGGAGCTGTTTACGGAGCTGTTTACGGAGCTGTTTCTATGGCGACACAAGCGAGGGCAAAACGGATACCGTGATGGTCCTGATATAAAGCGATCAGGATCAGAGTCTCTTTAGTAGCTGCTCTGGTTTACATACAGGAATCTGACTTGCTCTTACACGTACACGTAAGCTTCCAGCGAGCAGCCGTGCAACGTTCACCAGTACGTAACGTAACTACTGAACGTTTAACAGGAAATCCAGGTTACCATAGCAACAAGAAACTTTAATCGAAGTCATCAAACTCAGAAACGTTGTGAGTATATAGAGATATAGCTCGCTCGCACACAGACGTGTGTTTTATAACGTGTTTTGTAACGTCACGCAGCGCGAGTCAGAGCGCTCAGAATGATTGAGTTTCATAACTTCAATTAAACGTTTCTTGTCGCTATGGTAACCTGGACTTCCAAACCCAGCCCCCCTCCTTAATGTGATCATTGTGTTTTATACGAATTATTTTAAATTTGGAAGGGATTTCAGTGGTGAACTTCGGGTGTGTGTATTTATGTGTTTGGTCGTGTGTGTGTGTTACAGGCGTTTATCAACACAGCTAAGGAGATTTATGAGAAGATCCAGGAGGGTGTGTTTGACATCAACAACGAGGTAAACACAAACAGGAAGCATATTCATGAAACGAGTGAGTTCCTGTTGTCGCTTACGTTATAGCAGCTATAAACAGTCGTTCCCTCACCAGCGTCTCTTTATTCTCTCTCTTCAACTTAATAAGACAAAAAAAACGCAGCTTGTTCCGCATGTTACTGAGAAACCGCAAAGAAGCGCAAACTCCTCTGTCCTGAAGACGTCGGAAAACTTACAGCTACAGCTTCATCTCTGACTGTTACAGAGCGCTGACACTGGAGACTCCTTCCATAACTGTTACATAAACACATTTCTCCTTACAGAAAACTTCACCACATCAGCAATTACACATATTTTTAATCCGTTTATGTGGCACGTCGGCTGTACGCGTCCCTGTGAATGAGCTGTTGCTATAGAAACGATAACATATCGTATGCGCTACTGTATTACACCACGCTTGAATCTGATTGGTCAGAAGCTGTGCGTTATTTCTGTATTACTCTGTATAGCGCAGCTCGAACAGTAGCTCCGGCTGTAATGTGAAGGACAGGTTTATATCAGTGCGCTCGTTCTAATACGTCATTGTTTCTATAGCGACCACTCATTCGCAGCGACGTGTACGGCGGGCGCGCCACAAAATCTGAGAATAACAATAAACAGATTAAAAACTCGTGGTTTAACAAAGTAAAACATCAAACGTGGAAAGATGATATCCTCGCAGTGTTACGGTACAGAGCATCATGTGTGTGTGTGTGTGTGTGTGTGTGTGTGTGTGTGTGTGTTTTCAGGCGAACGGGATTAAAATCGGGCCGCAGCACGCTGCCACTAACTCCACACTGGCTGGAGGACAGGGAGGACAGCAGGCCGGGGGAGGCTGCTGCTGAATTACCACTTCTACCCCTTTATTCTCCCCCTTTATTCTACCCCTTTATTCTCCCCCTTATCCCCTTAATCTCTTACTCCCTCTGTCCCTCCCTCTTGTTTCTACTGGACTGGTCGCTCTCACTAACGTTTTCTTAACCCTCAAACCCAAATCGTGTACTAGATGGCTGTAAACAAAAAAAAAAATCCCCCAAAAAAATAAATCATACTCCTGCAGAAGAAGCCCAGGTAGTGAAGTGGTGAGAAGATGAGGAGCTGGTGGAGCTGGTGGAGCTCTCCGCGCTCAGCTGCAGCAGGTTCCTGATCGTACGGTTAGCTAGGCCCCGAGCCACCGACCCCACACTGGTGAATATTATCTTCATGTCTGTGGATTTGTTTTTGTTTTGTGCCCTTTTTTTGTTGACTTTGAGCTGAATTGTATTAAACACTACAAAGTCATCTCTAGTATTTTAATCGGTGTGTGTGTGGGTGGAGTCTGTGATCATGATTCACTCTGGAGTCCGGACAAAGGGGCGTGTCCTAGCGCTCGGCTGGATTTTACTGAGCCGCGGGGTCCTGGGGTTAACGAAGGGGCGGGGCTTAGCTTGGAATGAATCAGCCAACTGCAAACATTATGACATCACAGTGCAGTAGCAGTGATTAGCTGCTTAATGTCGGCTAACTACTGGCTGCTGGAGGGGTAACATTGCACAAAGGCTAGCTGTGATCATCAGGTTTGTGATTGGTCGATCATTTTTAACATAAACTCCGCCCCTTTCAACACATCTCCTCTCGTCACTCAGTAAAACCAGGACGTGTGTGTGTGTGTGTGTGTGTGTGTGTGTGTGTGTCCGAGCTGCGATGAAACGAGCAGCCGTTATTAAAATGAAGATAAGCAGCAGGATGTTTTAATGTGTATTTATCGGGACACTGTGTATATAGCGCTCATTTCTTGCTTTGATGTACGTTGGAGTTAAATTTGCTCTTTCTGACCCGACGCTGTGCGAGTAGAGCTTGAGAATGCGACAGTATTCGCCGCTGTTTTAACTTTTACTGCCTCGTTACTTTGACTTCCTGCCTTCTCCTTCTCTCTGTCGTGTATAGAAACTTCATATAGATTTATTATATTGTGTATCTGTTTTAATGCCAAATTTGTGTTTACCCGTGTCTCTCTGAAACGCTGTTCGCCTTAAACCGCTATCAGAGCGGCGTTTAACATAATCACATCACGTTACAGACGATATGACGGAGGATAAGCGTGTACACACACACACTAATCCTGTATACTCAGTTTTATATATAAATATACATATAATGTTCATTAAAGCCGTCCCTGTAGCGTCAGTCCAGCCCCGCCTCCTCCACGTGTACGGCTCGCTCTCCGCCGCCGCTGCCGTGTCCTCCTCCGCTACACTCTCTCTCTCTCTCTCTCTCTCTCTCTCTCTCTCTCTCTCTCTCCGGGTGAACATCCTGTCTGTGGTGAAAGGGCGTGTGGTGAAAAGCCAAACTGAAGTAATGTTGTGATCCTCCACTATTATTTGCTGTGTTCTCCAAATAAAATGCTATCACAATAAAACATGAATAAAACTCCTCGCTCTGGACTGCTGTGTGCGAGCGTGAGTGTGCGAGCGTGAGTGTGCGAGCGTGAGTGTGCGAGCGTGAGTGTGCGAGCGTGAGTGTGCGAGCGCTTTAACAAGAAGAGTGAATCATCTTAGAATGTATTATACCACATTGTTTAGCCTGAGGGACTGCAGGACACCCTGAAGTGTGTGGAATAATAATGAGATGCTGTAATAGACTGAACACCACGCTGTGACCGTTACGCTCTCCCTCACGCCGTCACGATAACCCTAACGCCGCGGCGACGCCGTTACGCTCTCCCTCACGCCGTCACGATAACCCTAAGGCCGCGGCGACGCCGTTACGCTCTCCCTCACGCCGCCGCCGTTGCGCTCTCCCTCATGCCGTCACGATAACAGTAACGTAGCTAACAAGAGCAATGTTTGGCCTCCAGTTTATCCTGGTGAACCAAATCTTCTGGTGGAAATCACAGTGTGTGCGCGCGCGTGTGTGTGTGTGAGTGAGAACAACAGAGTACAAGACAAAGCAATAAGCATAAACCAAGAAGACACCAGAAACATGACACATGCAGAAGTGTAACTTTGATCAGCTCAGGTGGATTTTATTGTTATTCCTCTGCGTAATCAGGATCCACCTGTTTCCCAGCCGCTGCTGTAAACGTGATTACGTGACTGGCTCTGACGGCAGTACGTGTTGTTCAATGTCGTGTTTCGTGCGTGTTAAAGACTAATAGTGTTTGTTGCTTCAGGCGGGAACGTGTTAAAACGTCATTACGAAGCTCAGGAGCAACACGTGCTGTTCGTGGCCGCGCTTACGGCCAGGAGAAAAACTGAATGTGTGGCTTAAAGAAGAGTGCTGCAGACACAGACCTACAGTGAAGGCGGACTTTTCCTAGGACTGTAGCTGTATAACACTACAGAGCTCAGATAATGCTGCTAGTAATAGTCTAGTACTAGTAATCACCATCGTCATCATCGTCATCATCATTATAATCATCTTTCAATCAACCAGCGCCCTGGACCTGCGATACCTGAGCACCTGCAGTCTGTATGACGCCTGACGGTGCTTATGGTGTGAAACGTTCAGCTTTGACTTCAGCTTTTAAATACACAAAATCATTTCCCGCATCCTTAAGTGACACACGACTGACTTTATTACTGTGAAGCTGCTGGGAAATCTCCGAGCTCTTCAGATTGCTCATTGGTTTACCGTCACAAGCAGCTGAATCAGCAAAATTGCTCAATATGCCACTGTAACTTACACACAGCCACTTTTTAAAATCGTCCTCCCATTCCTCTAGTACCGAAGGGTCGGGTGTGCTGCTGATGTTTTTTATAAGCTCTGTCAGAGTGTCTCAGAGGATCTCGCATCTTGAGCCTTCATGAATGAATGACTAGCGACACCACCGCGAAAGGTTTGTTTACGTCTTAACGGACGTTACTCCCATAATTCACACAAAGGAAAAAGGTGGATACATCAGAACGAAATGTGGTTTCTCCAGGACAATGGTGCAACGCGTGACAGTACGCAAGACTACTAAAGTGCAAATACACAACAGTGAGAGAGAAGTGCAGGACAATAAACACACAGAACAATCCATCTTGTGAGACTTTTCCTTACACTGGGCCTCAGTTGCGAAAGTGGACATGACGTTATTTATTCAAGTTTTACTAAAAGATTGATAAACGAGGCCTCCATGTTAGAAATAAAAACACGTGTACATGTGCTACATTTTTTTTTTTTTCTGTTCCAAACCCTGGACCTTTCTCATTTTTTGGTAAAGTTGTGTGTAAACATTTTCATGGCCAAACCCAACTAAACATTCCCACCTTCCTTCATACTCGCGTGCGTATGATGATAAACGACAATCAGCTGTAAATTACCAATTGTATTCATAGTATATTTACACTAAGCCACGCCCATGAAACTCCATAAAAGGCAAAGAGAGCTGAAAATGGCAAAGTGATGACTGAATGGTGAAAGAGCGCCTCCTGGTGCACTAAATGTTCCAGTAATGCAGCTCAGCCACTGCAGTGCGTCGGCTACAACACACACACACTAACTCCTCCTCCTGTTATAGGGTGCCATTACTTTTGTCCTGATTGAGGTGAGATTGTCCTCATATCATCTCAGGGAGTTTTTCCTCACCACCGTCGCCACTGACTTGCTCATTAGGGATAAATTCATAGTGATAAATTCAAATATTTATAATATATTTTTTGTTAATCCATTTATTTCTGTAAAGCTGCTTTGTGACAATGTCCACTGTTAAAAGCGCTATACAAATAAAACTGAAATGAAATGAGTGAGTCTTATTTGATTTAATTTATGGGTTTTGGAATTGATTTATTTCAGGTTATTAACGTGAAGTTGTTCCTTAAACTGGTGTGTAACTGAAATAAAGCAGTGCGATTTGCCTCGAGGTTCACGTTAGTGAGGCTCCTTGTACGGAAATTTACACACACTTGTATGATACAAACTTTTTTCCTGGATTTTCATCACCACACGCCTTGTGTAAAAGCTTTTCCTAACCAGTTTGATAAATGAGGCCCAGTGGAAATAAATGTCCTGAGTTAGAGAAGGTAGCTGTGGTTCTCCAGGTGTTCTCCTCCTCACAGTGACGGGGTTCTCCGAGACGTTCCGGTTCCTGTGTTCTGTTAGTGAGCAGTGACTGATCAGAGATTACATGTGAGTAGTTTGAGGACTTGTCTCTCTCTCTCTCTCACACACACACACACACACACACACAGGGACGTGTCCTGAGGAGGTTCTGCCCGTGTTCTAGAGCCTGCACTTCCTGGAATTCTGAACACCACCTCTTTCTGTTCTTCCTGTTTCTACGTGTTGTGCACTGTTCGAGTGAGAACACTCAGTCTGGATTTTAATCATTTTTGCACCATTTTGTACCGAACCGTTACCCAGGTGATGTGCGTCAGACGTCAGAAAGACGCTCTTCAATATTTAATGTGAATAAATTTTTAATCAGTCAACAGCAAACAGAAATACACACAGAAAAGCCCTGATTTTAAACCTTATTAATGTGTACGATTATTCTCTTCTCTTTAAAGGGACAGTAAATGATCAGTACGACTCGGTTCTTACTCGTGGTATCGTCTGAGACATGGACGGTGTCTCGGGGGATTTTCATGACTTAATCACGGAGAAAACCGGGGAAAAACTGTCAGATTCTTCTTCTTCTTCTTCTTATTATTATTATTATTATTATTATTATTATTAAAACTTCATGATTCTTTATTCAGTCCAGAGTTCCTTTTTTTGCACCTGACCTCTGCGTCCAAGACTCTGTCAGGTTAATCGCTTACACCGGACGCTGACCACACACCGCGGATATTTATATAAAAATATAGAGTATTTTGTTGTGATTTCTAGCAATAAACACTGCAAAATAAAGTCATGCTATATGTTGTAGAGTGTGTGTCCGTAATGTAAACAGCACGTGGGTGATATTTCGGTCTGTAGCTGTACCGCAGCAGCGCCGCTCCGGCGTCGGTTAAAATCCAAATATGGTGAAAGCTCTGACTGTCACACAGCGAAAATCTCACTGCGTTCCCAGAATAATAATATTTATATTTACTAAACCAGTGCAGGAAAACACCGAAATAAACGCTCCAGACTATGATGCTTTTGGTGTAAAATGGGTTTTACGCTCATTAAAATATCACGTGAAATTCAACACGGCGAACCCGGGCAATATCTGGCGGTTGTTCATGTGACGCAGGGTTCAGCGCTTGTTGGTTGGAGGTTGGTGTTGGAACAGCAGAGTCTGATGCGCTGCTGTGTGACGCACAAGCCCAGTCCTCTCGTTAGAGTGCAGAGTTACACACTCTTACACACACTGACTCATAAAAAAAAAATATATATATATATATATATATATATATATATAAATGTGGAAATATGAAGAGCACATGTGATCTTTCAGTTTTTCTGTGAATTGTGAAAGTATTACATAAATAATTTTCTACTAATTGCCACTGAACAGATCATGAGGGGTTCGGGACTTTAAATGGGATCCTGCTCTACGATTGGTTCATGTCAAAAATATAATGAAATAATCTAATCTAATAAGAAGCAGCTGTAATCTGATCTGTTTGTGTCTAATGCATCTTCGTCTCTTTACAGTCACTGTTTGTTTCATAATCAGATTCTATAAAAAAATGACTTTCTCCAGCGCTGCTGTAAGCTCAGGGCTCTTCACTGCACACTTTAGTGCTTCACCTGCTCTAACACACCTGTCTCACCTCATCAGCTCACTCACACACTCTCTGTTATCATCAGTGAGTGTTAACGAGTCGAAAAAGCGAGAGAAAAATTACTTTTCTTATGGACTTCCATCTTTTATCTGTAACTTTCACACACTGCAGCAGTTCAGTAAGAAGTATCTCTGGTTCCTTCGCACGTTCCTGAAGGTTTTGTGGAATCCGTACGCCATCAGAGACACACGACTGCCACCGACTCTTCGCTCCCGTGGAGTGACAGGAGTGATTCAACACCTTTACGGTTTCATTTACACACAAACACCTTTAAACTGAAGACTTCAGCACAGTGTGAAGACAAAAATCTGTTTACAAGAAAAACTTAATGACGGAGTGGAACAGCTGCTCTTAGACCTTCACACTGAGTGTGTTTGCAATAAACAAATTTCCTGTTCTTTCTCTCTCTCTCTCTCTCACACACACACACACACACACACACACAGTGGTGAGATTCGAGTGATGAAGTTTCATTTTAATAGTCACAGGTAGAAGTGGTCAGTGTTGCCAGATTGAGTTATTTTAGTGCGCTTTCTCATCTGTTCGTCCGTGTGTTGACTCTGAATCACGGTGAAATTGATTCTTCTGATTCACTTCCTGCAGTGAGTCGATTCAGAGTCGAATGGCTTCCTCACTAGTGTTCACTCAGAAGCGGATCGAGACCACCTCGCTCAGACGCTCTCGGACCCGAGTGTAATTGGTGCGTTCTCTAAAGAACCGCCCCGAGGAGGAGAACACGCCCAGGGTTCTGTTCAAACACACCGTAAACACTGAGTATGAGAAAGAACACTGAAATATTCTCCATGCAGTTTGGGCCGGAGGTGAGAGAGAGATTTCTGTAGTGTTACGTCATTAATGTGCGTTCAGTCTTTATCCCCTGAGCCGTGTAACAGTCCGCGGTGTTTACCTGAGGTCGAGTAGAGAATCCAGGTTGCCAGATTCCACCTGACTGACCATCTTTCATTTTCACAATCAGCACCATCTTATCAGCGCGTGAGGTATTCACAGGTTCACACAAGAAAAACAAGAACCGGGCCAATGGAGTCACGGAACTGAAGCAAGTGTGGCGATGATGTCACTCTTAAACCCAGCATGCACAACGAGTTTAGATTAATATGAGGAAAAGGTGAGTCTTTACTGCTCTACACCTGTACGCTGTAATGATTTATAATCGCACTACCCGGTGCTGCTCAGATGAGGATGGGTTCCCTTTGGAGTCCGGTTCCTCTCAGGGTTTCTTCCTCATATTATCTCAGGGAGGTTTTCTTCATCACCACCACCTCTGGCTTCTTCATTAATGATCTAAATCTTCACCTGGGCGTCTGTGACGCTGCGCGGTGATAATGTCTGTTGTTAAAACTGACGACAACCCGACATGACATTCACAAAAAATTCATTCTTATAAATCATTTGTGTAGTTTTAGAAAAAATTCTTACGTTTGTGAAGATTAAGAAATGAAATTGTGTTTTTATTTTGTGAGTGAGTGTGTGTGTGTGTGTGTGTGTGTGTGTGTGTGTGTGTTGCATGTCGGTATAGCAACGAATCAGCAGTGGACAGTGCTTTTAGCTCCGCCCACAACCCCCTACACTTCCTGTTGTTGTTGATCAGGTACCGAAGTGCACACAGCAGGAACCTTCTGGTCCTGACCCAGTGGCTGATGGGAAAACTGCAGATCCAGCTTTAATCTGTTTACAGGAATTTTCTTCATTTCTTCTAAAATAAAACTTTTTTTTTACACATACACACTGGAACGCAAAGTGTTGTCTATTAACCATTAAATAAAAAAAATACTGTGATAGGATGCACAGGATATAATAAAAATGATGTAAAAAGATGAAGAAAATGAGAGTAAGGAGAAAAGTACACAAAAACATACATATATATATATTTTAATAAAACAATGAATTAAATAATTTATGCACTGCATGAAAACACATGGCAAATATTTTCACAAATAATCAGGGAAGCTCCATTTCACTCATTTCGTGTGTTTGATGCGTACACATGACCAGATACGAACCTGATACGATACACAGAATAACAGTAACAGATATATGACTTTGAGTTTTGGGGAACAGAAACATCTTGAAAAGCTGGAGAATAAAGCTCAGGGTTAGAGATGTACAGCGCTCCAGTGCGCTTTATTTATTTATATATATTTTAAGAGAGAACCTGCTCAGGTGTGCTATACCTGTGTGTAATGTGTGTGTGTGTGTGTGTGTGTGTATTTACCTGTTACTCAGGTGTAGATTGTGAAGGGAAGAGATTGTCGGTTCTAAGCTGATGTAAAAAAAAAAAAAAAAAAAGGAACCTCAAATAAAACCAATACTAATAAAATATTTTAATTTTTTTTCACTTATAGATGCATGAAGAGGATAAAATTTTCATTAGATAATATTATATTAGCATAAATATTATTATGGACTTCATAAAAGGTGCGTGTGATGGTTTGTTTTGATCATAAACCACTAATTAGAATTTATAATATGGAATAAAAAAGGGGTAAAAAATCTGGCAACCCGGTGAATGATATCGGGGGGGGGGGGGGGGGG
>CM040988.1:25299294-25317112 GCA_022985145.1 Pangasius djambal
ACACACACACACACACACTCGCTTACACTCACACACTCACACTCACTTGAAGTGTTCTAATGTAAAACACATCTGAGCTTTAATCGGATTCGAGGATAAATAAACGTTTCCTGTGTTCATGGGGATTCTGTAATAAAGTTCTGACTATAAGCACATGAACGTTCAGAAAGAGTTAAAGATGGAACTTTACCCGTCGGCTCGTCCTCGTTCTGTTCTTCTACAACATCCTCTGTTCAAACATTACAGAGAGAAACACGTTAGTAACGACACAGAGCTGAAATTAAAATACGGATTTCTAATCTCTCTCTCATCAATTCTCTTCCTTATCAAGCAGCTAAATCTGTAAAAAGGGAAAAATACAGAAATAAACGGAAAAAGATGGAAATAAATGAAAAAAAAAAAACTTCAGTATTTGAATTATCGTTGATGTTTTAGTCAGATTCAGTTATAAGCTTTGTATCTGTGTAAAGGTCCATTAGAGAAATGCAAATTAAAACACACTGCTGTGATTTATTGACCAACCTGCATCTTCTTCTGGTTGTTCATCTTCAGCTACCTCCTCTAAAATATATATAAAAACAGTGTTGGAGACACGCAGTGCTCTAATTCTAAAACCAGAATAAATTACACACATTCATGTCATTTCTGCTAAGAAAAGATTAAAGATTAAAATCTAAAAACATTACATTACAAAATGAACTCACCTGTTTCTTCTGTTTCTGTGTCCTGTGAATCTTCTGCTAAAAACACATTTCAATAATAATAATAATAATAATAATGATAATAATGATAATAATAAATTTGATTATATATAGCACCTTATATTATTAATGCAGAAGTGATGTAAGGCATTTATAAACATGTCCAGCAGAATTTAAGAGCACTTCATCTGTATACAGTAAATACAGTAACTACACAATGTGTTGCATAAGTATTCACCCCCCAACCTTTCCACTGAAATGCACTTAACTGGGATTTTATGTCATAAATCTACACAAAACATCCCATAATACTGAAGTGAGGGGAAAAACAATATAGTTGGCAAAAATATTTACAAATAACACTTAATTATAAATTTATATAAATAAGTATTCACCCCCATCACTGTGAAACCCCTAAATTGTCCCCTAAAGTGTCACCTGATCCTGGAAGAACCCAGCGTTAGTAGAGAACATACCTAAACAAACAGCATCATAAAAACAAGTTCAGGACAAAGTTCTGGAGAAGTATCAGTCAGGATTTCGTTATTAAAAATAAAAGTCCCAAACTTTGAACATCCCACAGAGCGACATTAAATGTGTTATCAAAAAAATGTATTTATGTACATCAGGGTTTCCGTTAGCAGGTAAACACCGTATTTGACCAGTAAAAACTCTTCCAAGCCCAGTGAACCCCTTCAGGATGAACTTGCACCAAGCTAAAAAGGTTCTGAGATGAGGTTCTGTTAGAATTCTTTAGGCCCAGGTGGTCATCTTGAACAAGGGGCGGGGCTTATTTGATTGACATGCTTTCAAAATGCAGGTTTGTGCTCAACTATCTGACTCTAGTGTGATAAAACTAGTGCAGGATTTAACACGAGGGATAAATTAAAAAATTTAAAATTTATATCCGGAATTTATAAATGTCTGTAAAGCTGCTTTGTGACAATCTCCATTGTTAAAAGCGCTACACAAATAAAATAAAATAAAACTGAATTGAATTGAAGTGTACAGTTTAAGGGTAGGGACGCAGATACCGGTATCGTGTACCGATGCCACGCCCATTCATTCGTAAAAAATGTTCCGAGACCAACGTCTGATACGAGGTGCTACTATGTGACGTAATCCCAGTGTACACGCCTCTTAATGTAGTTTAAACAGTGTGAATTCTTACCCTGCTCTTCTTCTGCAACCTCAGGCTCTTCTGTGAAGGCCTCCTCCATCACTTCCTCTGCAGGAGCTGCCTCTTCGTCAGGAGCTGCCTCTTCTGCAGCCTCTTCAAAAGGGGCAGGTTCTTCTACTGTTTCTTCAACAGGTGCTACTTCCTCCATTCCCTCTTCCACTGTTGAAAGCTCCTCCACTCCTTCAACTGGAACTGCCTCTTCTACAGGAGCTGCCTCTTCTACACCAACTTCTACAGGGGTAGATTCTTCTACTGTTTCTTCAACTGCTGCTGCTTCTTCTGCCACTTCCTCAACTGCAGTTGCAATGTCCTCAACTACTTCTTCAACTGGTGCTCCCTCTTCTATAGTCTCTCCAATAGGGGCAGCTTCTTCAACTACCTCCTCATCAAGAGCTGGTTCCTCCATAGCAACTGCCTCAGCAGGGGTAAGTTCCTCAGCTGGCTCTTCAACAGCTTCCTCAGCTGGCTCTTCAACAGCTTCCTCAGCTGGCTCTTCAACAGCTTCCTCAGCTGGCTCTTCAACAGCTTCCTCAGCAGGGGCAGGTTCCTCAGCTGGCTCTTTAACTGCTTCCTCAACTGGCTCTTCAACTGCTTCCTCAACTTGGACAGATTCCTCAACTGCCTCTTTAATGGCCTCTTTAACAAGCACAGATTCTTCTACTGCCTCCTCTTCCACTGACACTTCATCTGCTATTTCTGGCTCGTCCTCCACCACTTCAGGCTCTTCTTCAGGAACCTCTTCTTGTTCTTCCATCAATGGTTTTAATTCCTCCTCCACTGCCTCAGACTCCTCCCCCACATCCTCAGGCTCCTCCCCCACTGCCACAGGCTCCTCCTCCAGGGCATCAGGCTCCTCCTCCACGGCCTCAAGCTCCTCCTCCACGGCCTCAAGCTCCTCCTCCAGGGCCTCAGGCTCCTCCTCCAGGGCCTCAGGCTCCTCCTCCAGGGCCTCAAACTCCTCCTCCAGGGCCTCAGGCTCTGAGGAATGCATTTTAATTTTCTTAATGTTGTGTTTATTGCTGTACTTAAATGATTCTATTACATACAAGATATTTCTATCAGCCGCACCGACTGTATGAAATCCAGAACCTTTGACTTTTGTTCCACATTTCAAATGGCTGAAAACCTGCATCGATTTGACGCCATGGATTTTGGGAAGGATCTCGGTAGAATGGTGTGGAAATTTAAAAGGATGGCCACATGAATAGTGCAATACTGAACTATACTAAAGCTAATGTTTAGATGTACAGTATACACACTCACAAGCCACATTATTAGGAACATTATAAAATCATGCAGATACAGGTCGAGCGTTTCAGTTATTGTTCACATCAAACATCAGAATGAAGAAAAATGTGATTTCAGTGACTTTATCTGTGGCATGGTTGTTGGTACCAGATGAGCTGGTGAGTATTTCAGCATTTTCACACACAACAGACGCTAGATTTACACAGAATGGTGCGAAAAACAAAAAACATCCAGCCGACAGCCAAGAATAATGTACTCATATTCATACAGTCTGTTTGATCTTAAGCCTAATCTGTATATAAATTCACTTTTTTTTTTATTTTCTAATATATACATCATACCACTTGTTAAATATCTCAAGATCAGCTTAACATCTGTGATTTATTCATACCTGGAGGAAGCTGAGCTGTTTCTTCAACTTTAGCAGCATGGATCTGTTCCTCTACGACAGGCTCTGGGGCTGGAGAACAGACGTAAAGTTGCTGGATTTGCAGAAATATGAGCAGCTACAATTTCATTATTTTCCCTGGTAAAAATTATTTATACAGGGTGTCCCAAAAGTCTGCACACATAGGGGAAATTAACACTTTTTAGTACAATGTTTGTTTGTTTGTTTTTTTCCAGATAGCCTTTAAGAATGCCTTTAACAAAAGAAGAACGTATTGAAATCATTCTCATGGCTGTATCGGGAAGCTGAATTAACAACTTCAAAAAGACTGGAAGTGCTGCGAATCAATCGAGAAGGGGACGTCCACGAACATCCTCTGACGAAGACACAACCAACGTGCAGCTGGCAAACACAGTCCCTGTGTATGGAGACTTCTGGGACACGCCGTAGTTTAATTCTCAGAACAGTTTGTATTTTTTAACAGACTAGTGGTTTTCAATTCTATTTCAGCATGAAGCATTTGCTAATTAGCTGCTTCAGTAATGACAGGATGAAGGATAAGTGTTGGGACAGTAAAGAACAGAAATGTGGAGTGCATCGATATTCCACTGCTACACGTGATAAAGCAAAACTGCTGTTTGATACTGACAGACATCGGCTCAGAGAGTTAAGCATGACGGATTAGAGACTTTACTTCTTCAGCTGGTTTACAGAACTGTGATGTGTAAAGTGTGTGGTTATAGCAGTTTATAAACGTGTTGTGTGATCGAAACATGATAAAACTAGTCATTTCCAAACCAGTGTGTTTATCGGGGAAATGAACCAGCAGTGCAGGTGAAAATAAAATATGGCTGTCAAATAAACAGGGTTAATGATCCACTTTTCTCCAGATAAGGTTTTATTCTGCTCGGTTACTGGAGCACGAAGGTCAGTGCCAGTGAAGCAACGTGCAGCAGAAAGACGAGCTACGCTGGTATACAGCCTGTTAAAATTAGGTAAATATGTAAGAAAATGAATGGCTATAATAATGGTTTCTACTGAAGAAGAGCAGCAATATGAATTCATCATCAAAGTTTATTCCTAAAAACAAGATGATGTTAACATTAATTTATTCCTAAAATGTTTCCTTCAGTTTGCATCACATGAATGATCACAAATATCATGTGTTTTAATTAATAATGAACTAAAAGCGTTCCTCGTGTGTGATTTACCTTCAGCAGGAGCGGACGGTCCAGAGGCCGTAACATCAGGCTTCTCCTTCAGTCCTGAGGGTTTCACATGTGGATGTACACACACGAGGCATGATGTCTTACAAAAAACATGTCTCTCAAATGTAGTGCAAAAGAGATGAGGTTCAAATAAATGATGTCTCATATAACCATAATTATCTAACGGTCCCTCAGGTACTCAACTAAGCTTTTTTAAAAAACATGGACTGATGTTTGGCTTACTTTTGTTCCACACGTTTTTATTCATGAACACATGAAAGGAAATCAGAGAAATGACAAATCAGACAGGAATTTTACATAATAAAAGGCTCAATCTGTCTTCAAGAAACAATAACAATTAGTTCAGTATCACTGTGTCTTCGTTTCTTCATCAGCATTTAAAGGCTCATTCTGAACCCGTCTCTTTACTCATCTAGTGACAAATCCAAACGCTGCTTCAAGTGTTTATTCATTTCAGTAAAATCAGACATGGAGCCAATGTGCACACTACAATTCACCAAAAAAAATATATATATATTAAATTAAAAAAAGCAACTACCTGCAGCAGGTCTGAATAAAATGCCTAAAGTTAAACATGATGGATATGTTCGCTGTTTAAGTCTTATTTTATGTAAAATTGTTGTTACTCTGTGGATCATTAAGAGTTTTTTTAATTTAATATGTAAAACTGTTCTTCTGCACCATAAACCTGTTCAAACAGGACGACTGAAAGATCCATAACTGGGCCAAAACCCTCACAACACATCTGTTCTTTACGTTAATGACATCTTACTGCTTCTTTTTGGGCTTTTTAGCTTCTTTTCCATCTTTCTCAGGTTTTCTATCCAAGACATCAGCAGCTTTATCAAGAGTTTTCTTCTCTTTCTCTGGCTTTTCCTTCTTTTCCTCTTCATCTTGTGTTTTTACCTTCTTTGCCTTTCTCTCTCTCTCCTCTTTCTCTCTCCTGATCCCCTCCATGGCCTTTTCCACATCCTCCCTCTCTATCCTTTCTCCTTCCTCTCGGAGTCGAGCCTCAGCTCTCTCCCAGGCTTTAAGCTCAGATTCCTCTCGGATCCGCTCCAGGACCTTCTCCTCCTCCTCCTTGGCCAGGATGCTCCTCACCTCCGCCAGTGCCATCTTGGCGATCTTTCTGGCCTCCACTCTCTCGTGAATGATGGTGAGCTGCTCTTTAAGAGCTTCTCTCAGTTTCAGACCAACGTCTTTGGCGTGAGATTGTTCTACAGAGTGAGAGTTTTACTGATGATGTAATCATTACAGCTGAGTGTTTAAACGCCACACAGCAGGCTGTTCGTGCAAATCACCAGAGTTTAGTCAAATTAAAGATGCAAAACCATCACAGCTCTGAACAATGATCACTGCATAGTTATTTACCTTTAATAATTAATTATTTTTACATTTACTGATCTAGTCATTCCTCCTGAGTAGCCGAGTTACATCACCGCTACAGGCTGCGATGGCGAAGGCTAACAACACGACGAGACGCTAACGGTCCTGGTCTGTACACATCAACATCACAGACGCTGTGATTGGTTTTTCTTCCTCTGATTGACAGGTGATAGAGGAAGGATGTCTCTCTCTCTCTCTCTCTCTCACAAACACACACACACACACACACACCAGCAGGATGTCAACTCACAAAACCTTAAACAGCCAAACAACTCGAGTTGTTTTACTCTTTTATCCAGAATTAATTAAAACAATGAGAAATGAAGCACATCATATGTCTGATGGTTAGAAATCCATTTTCAAATCAACACACGTTAAAGCAGATTCTCAAACTCCAGACGTTCTCACAGATCTGTTAATCAGCATCCAAACTCAAAATCTCAAAATCTCCATGCAACTTGCAAAACAAAAACGCCTAATTTCACACCAAGCGCTGGTTTTAATTAAAATACCTCTTTTCTTGGACAAATCTCCTGGTTTCTCCTCTGGTACATGAGCAAAAAAAAAAAACCACACACACACAGTAAATAATTGTCTCAGTAAACACACTTCCTGAACAAACAGCCACTCAAAGCACACTGTAAAGCTCCTGGCACGTCTCTCATTTACAATAAGGACATACAAGAGACGTCGTCTATTTTACATGAAATCACAAGTGTTGCTCTCAGAGATGAAAATCCCATAATGCCATTCAGTCTGAAGAACACTGCTGACATCCTGAGATCTTAAACCAGGAAAATACAGAGTCAGTTACTTTTATGATGGTATTTTTAATATAATTTGTATTTTAAATACAGATGAAATCTTTGTAACCCGTAACATTGATGTGAAAGTTTAACATCACCACACGCCTGCTCTGTAGAACTCTGAGAAAGTGTGTGTGTAAACGAGTGCATTCAGGTTTAAAGAATATATCTGTTATTATTATTATTATTATTATTATTATTATTATTATTATTATTTATTAACAGCTTGGCTCCTTATACACAACACAGAGCTGAAACAGTAAACACTCGAGTGCGTTAGTGCAACTGTGCTCATTTTAATGTTAAGGTTAAACTGCATGTCTATTTTCCTTTAAGCAAACTATAGGATCTCATTTTTACAGAAATCTCCGTTTCAGGAATATAAACTGAGGCTGCAAACTAAATATTATAAAATACATTCAACAGCAGGTTTGTCACATTATTTATTTTTTAATTTTTATTACAGAAAACAGTTATGAAGTGTTTACGTATGTTAAATAAAACATTTCATTTGTTAAATCGCTAACCTCAGTTGTTGATATGACGCTTTACCTTCAGCGGAAATGTCAGGATTATGACGAGTTTATCATCACACAAGACTGTTAATGTTTTAAACATCAGCACGGCTCAGAAGGTTTCTGAGGTAGACAGCGTTTCTGAGCGCTGCTGGTCTTCTGTCTCCATCAGACTCGACGCTGAATTTAAGCATGGCACTGTTCGTGTCCTTTGCAGCCCGAATGTGACGCTGCTGAGGTTCAACTTTCATTAAAACACTGTCTAAGAGGTTAAGCCGCTGTGGTGATGCAAACAACTAAAGTAGGAATAATATTACACCGAGTTCGTTTCTTGGTGGTTGAATTCACCAGGTCAAGAGGACGTCTGTCTCATTCGTTCCTTTATCTACTTTTAACACTCATTAAATTCCACTAATGCGACTGAGGTCTCTAAAGCAGCAATAATGTGTTAATAACATTCACATTTCTGATATAAAACAGTAGATCTGAGTAAAGCAGGAAGTCTCAGAGAGATTAACAGCACATCTCAGAGAGAAAGTTAGAGTCCAGTTAATTTTCTTCACTACAGAGTTAATAAACACACTGCAGGCTGAAATTCACCTGAAAACACGATTATTGCTCTGAAGCTCGTTAGTGATAAAGTGATTAAATGATCCACAAGAACAACACAGGAATTATATTAAATGTGTTAAATAGTAAAACCTGAATACGTCAGTCGTGTGTTTGGCTTTAAAGTCAGTTATAGAAGCACAGTGAGGCGCAGACACACGGCAGAAGAGGAAACGTGTAAAATGTGAAAAACGTGGAACTGCGCAGGAATTTTGCAGAAGACGCGTGTGCTGATAATCTGTATGTTCAACATGCATATCCTCAATACCCCCTCAGTAGGGCACCTAGATAGGGAACACTTTAAGCAGGGTGTGTGTGTGTGTGTGTGTGTGTGTGTGTGTGTGTGTGTGCGCGCACGTGCACATGCGCAGGAGGTCGGCTGTTTCCTAAAGCACCTTATAGACCAAAAAGTAGACATAAGATTACATTTCCACTGTACAGTTTAGTTCAGGAACATTAGTGTATCTGCTTTAGCGTTAATCAGCTCCTCACTACTGCGTATAAAAAGCCGAGTTTGTGTCTTAGCTGAGAAACGAGACATGGTGAGTAAATGAAGGTCACATGAAAGTCATGCTGATGAAGCTGAATGAGTTACTGCTGAGAATGTGATAAATACGGAGCGATAATATCGTAAACTGGGATAATAGATCCAGTGGTTATGGTAATATATAACTATTATGTCAGCACAGGCCTCGTCTGCAGATAAAAGCGATGTTTTATATCATTAAATAGTTTTTACAAAAGTGTTGCAGAAGGCAAACAGCCGTGTTTTATACACAGAATATTTACAGCTGAAAAACGTCTCAAGAATTTTTCGAGTCCTTTGAAGTGACTGCTGGAAATAATCAAAAAAAATTCCTTCCTTATGAGAGAAGATCCGAGTCTGAGAATAAAATCTCCTCCAATAAAATGTGTGTGTGGTGAAAAATCAAAATTACTGGTTCTGAAGTCCTAAAATGACGCACGTCTTTTGACCCTGAACCCCTTCAGTCTGAGACGTGCCGGAAACGTCGTCTGCCGTAGCTTCAGATTCATCGTCCTCAACCGTTTCAAACGGACTCATAACGTCATAGAGGAACGTGAAGAAGCCTTGAAACCAATCAGAACCTTCTTCAGCTAAAATATCGAGCACTTCCTCGAGGGACTCGGAGCTTTCTGTACTGCCGTCTCGAGTCAGTCCTATGCAAACGTGGAACAGGGAGGAGAGAGAGAGAGAGAGAACAGCAGAGGGAAAGAGAAACAGGAGACACGGCGGTGGAGCAGGAAAATGGAAAAACAGAGGGAGTGGAAGTTAAAGGTGAGGTTTAGTAGGAAACTACAGCTGAAGGAAATTAAAAAGTCATAAAGCAAAGTTAAAGTGTGAGAAGCAAAGCAAGAGGCCATGCAGAGACACTACAGCTGTGCACTAAAGCCCGCGGGTGTGTACACGACTAAAGCCTGCTTTATACTTCTGCGAGAGCGTATCTGCAAACATGCACTCTCAGACACGTGTCTGTGCTTCAGGGCACGCGGCCATCTGTCTGCATGTACACGTGAACACGAGGGGAATAATGACAACACTACAGCATGGGCAGAACGTAGTTTTGAAAAGTGTGGAGGAAAGAGAAAGAAACTGTGATTGGGTATAAAACAAGCCAAGAGTTTCTGAAATGTTTTCACTCGTCTGTATTCAGCAGTATTCAGTGGTTCATTTACTGAAGAACTTTAAATGAACTGGTGTTTAAATGCACAATTCTATCAATCACTGAATGAAGACACTTTAGATTTTATTATTGAGTTGCTGTTGTTTACGTCACCTGCACTGTGTGTTTATCGGGAGTGTGATAGAAGAAAGAAATCCTGCAGGATTAAACTGGACATTATAATGAACTATAGCCGTTATAAAGCCTCTTCTGATCTGCTCGTACTGTTCATGTTTTATCATAAGCCTAGTTCACACCAACAGACTGGTTTTAAAGTGGATGATCCTTTTACCACAATCAACATTTTACTATTACTTGTGTCTTTATGCGTCGTTCTTCGCCTGAAAAGATGAAGAGTGAAACGAAAGAGGTTGTGAGTGAAGCCTTGGTTTTTGTGATGCGAGAAACATTTACCTTTACGGCATTTGGCAGATGCTCTTATCCAGAGCGACTTACAGAAGTGCTTTGAAGTCTATCAGTAAATACATCCTGATACTGGTTCACTAGGTCACAGACTAGGAACACCATCAGTCCAAACACTCTGTTGGGGAGGTGATAGACAAGTGCTCAGACAATACTTTTTTTTATTTAAACTGCTAATTTAGACAGAGCACTTACTTAAATTGCAGACAGAGGATGTGTGGAGCTTTCAAAATATTGCTCGGTTTGCCCCCAAGCAGTTTCAGTCACTACTTCAGATGGTGACATCAATCATTCAGAGGCAAACTATAAATGTCTATAAATGTTAGAGATGCCATTTCACCCGGTGAACGTCTGATGATGACACTTCGCTTCTTGGCAACAGATGGTAATCTTTGTTTCATCTTTAAAATCCCAAACAAGACAATTTATGTGGAAATGTTAATATTGCAATTTCTAAAAGCTATGTCTTTGTACTGTTTAATGTTCACAGAGGAATCTTTTCGTAACCTGCACTACTTGTTTCCAATTGGATGCTCAAATTACTCTTCCTGAGCCTATTTCTGAAGCCGTCTACCAGGTTCTCCGAGAAAGACATCTTACGGTAGGTGATGTGGTAAGCTAAGACCATTAGGTCATACGTTATGAACAAAACTTTTATGCAAATGTAAGTGAGAAACAATTTTGTTGCAATTTTGCTTCTTACTTCATGAAACAGAATACGGAAAATGGCATATGGCTAGCGGATGATCCCGGACGATAAAACGCACAGGCTTTCGTTTCTATGGAGTTTTCAGGGACGCTTGCTCATCGTCATGGCAACAGGTTGTGCCCAGGTCAGATTACGTCAGAGTTTGTTGGAAAATCCTACCACACTGCTCAGACATTCCACCACCTGACAAACACATGACTGCACATGATCAGTCGGTGAAAAACGCTGACAGGGTTAACAAACTGATCTGACAAAACCCGACAGACGTGTCTGGTGGCGCTGGTCGACGTCTGTGAGAGCGACGGGAACCAGACTGCAGAGAAGATGCTTTACTGCAGACACCAACAGCGTGAATCAGTTAGAACTAAAGTGAGATTTTTTTTCTTATCAGATTCTGTCATGAGTTATGTAGTGCAGGTTTTTTTATGAACTACACTTAAAAAAAAAAAAAAGGTGGTGTTGCCACGCCCCCACCCCTCCAGTCCCAACCTGGAATACGGAAAGTTCTGGAAGACGAGAAAGGAATTATTTACTGTTTAAACTTAAGATGTATTTGTGGCAACGTTACTCTGAAAGCCCTGATGAAGCTGGAGAAAGAGTCTCAAGCCAATCAGAGCTCACCTGAAGGCCAGGTGACTCAAGGCACAGTGAGCACACACAATGCGCAGCGAGGACCGCCTCTGTGCATGTCACGCTTACCCATAATCCCCCTCACCTCAAACACACAAACACAGTATAGTGCAGAAGTATAAAGCAGCCCTGAGCAATACTGCAGCTAATCTTAATTCTGATAAGTAAATCATCTACATTTACATGGTGGAAAACTTCTGATTTAACACACATTATGCAAAACAACTACACACACACACACACACACACACACACACACACACTTTTTCATGCACATGCAGTTTGTATTTGCGGTGGAACAAAAATGAACCAAAATCAGCCATGCGACAAAAACCAGAATGTGATAAATATTCTGTGTTAAATACTGTTATATACTTTGTGTTAAATTCTGCGATAAATGTGAATAAGTTTGTGCACCCACCCAGTAGGACCTTAGCGTCTTCCACATCGAAGTCTCCATCACCGTCAGCATCATAGGACGCGAGTTTACCTGGTGAATTCAATTATATTTAATTCAGTGATTTTATTCAAAATAAGACTGAAATAAATAAACTGAATTATTTTACGCTTGTGTGATTAAAGTAGTTTACCTACAGTTTAGACATTATGATGACTGTCACTCTCATTGTTCACTTTATTAGTCTACTAGTCTCTACTAGTTCATGCTTTTGTTACTTCTGATCACATTTTCCCTGCAATCTGATGTTTGATATGAAGGTTAACTGAAGCTCTTGACCTGTATCTGCATGAGTTTATGCAAATGTGCTGCTGCCATAGGATGCATGAATGTACAGGTGCACACATGTTCCTAATAAAGTGGCCGGTGAGTCTTATGATTTCTATGTTCTATTATTTCTATCTTGTTAATGAGAGCTTGTGCTCAGCATCGCTGTGTGATGAAGGATGAGATATTTCATGTATTTTATTGAATTTAAAATCATACCTTGTAAAATCTCTGAAATATTATACCGCAAGTCCTTAGCCTTGGCTGCATGTGAAATTAAGACCAGAATATATACATATATATACATACACCAATTAAAATATTATATTACAGTTCAGATAAATAAGGACAAACAGAAATTTACACTTGCTGATAATCAGTTAAATGCTGGATGTTTAAAATATCCCTCCCACTTTAGACCACTGAAGGGAACACACATGACGCGTCTGAGAGAGACACGTACTGTACGTTTTAATGTCATTTTAATATTAGGTTTAATAATGACTTCTCCTATAAGATACACATTCACACTGTGAAAGATGATGCAGATGAAGACAGACTCACCAATCACTCCCTGATAATCCACCAGATCAAAATAAACGACAGCGACGGAGGTCCAGACGCCCAGAAGAGCCAAAACCATGAACCAGGTGAAGAACGATGTCCCACCTGCAGCTCCGCCCTTTTTCCCATTTTTATTCACCTGCGGCTTGGCGTCTAAACAACAGGACACAAATGAGCACAAACACCAGCGTACAGGATTATAACAGAAAGGCACACGCGTGTGTGTAAGTCACCAGTTACAGCCTTTAAACAGTAAACAATTACATATCAGTACATATTCAGTGTGCGGCAGCTCAGACTTGCACACACACACACACACACACACACACACACACACACACACACACACACACATGCACACAATTTATTTATATCCACTCAGCAAGTAGTAATACAGGACATACGTAATAGAGATGCAGAACACAGAAAAATACATCATTCCACAGTTAAAACATGGACTGTATCAAGATTATCAGTGATATAAATAGCAGCTCCTTCTCCATACATGACGGCTGCAGTGAAAGCAGACACTGAACAGTATTCTGTTAGCTGTTTAGCTCTCCGTTTAGGCAGCGCTACCAGCTGTAAGCCCAAAAGTTTACACTTGTAGTCAAGCTCTGAGATGTTATTCAGGAAAAACACACACACACACACACACACACAGAGCAGTGATCAGGAGTTACTGCACTCTCTACTATAACTAAAGCAGACTATGGTGGTTATGATGAATATTATGATGTTGATGTGATCATGTTAAATGTGATGGTGATGATGGTGATGAGGATGTCGGTGATGGTGCTCATGTTGAACGTGGTGATGGTGAGGATGGAGACAGTGATAGTTTATGCCGCAACTCCAGCAGGATTTTAAATTGCTCCAACTGCAATGCTGCAACTCCACCTGCAGAACTGGACGGCTCGCATTGTTACTGCGTCAGAAAATTTAGTTACACCAGCAACGTGTGTGAAGTTTCAACACTGACTGATGATTTATTTTCCTCAGTGTGAACAGAAATAAAGAAACAGAAGAGCAGAAATAAAGTCTCAGGCTGAACATGTGGTGAAAAGGTTAGTGTTATAAATACACACACACACACACACACACACACACACACACAGCAGAGAGAGAATGAACAGGTGCTGAGTCTCCTGTTCTTCTAGGTCACACACTTATTATAGAGAGTGTGTGTGTGTGTGTGTGTGTGTGTGTGTGCACATGAATTTCTCTGAACACCTTGGATAGCCTTAGGACTGCAATTGCTAAGAACAGTTTGCACTCAAGCCTCCATCACAGCCCAGCTGATAACTTCAACACAATAGACTTCAATTTAAAACTATAATGAAGTCAGAAATAACTCTGATGCTCATATTCATAACTTGCTCATAAGTTACACAACTGCGCCTTTTGACTCTATAGCACACAGAGTCAAAAGGCGCACAGAAGGATTTATTTATAATCGCACTATCCGGTGTCACCCAGATGAGGATGGGTTCCCTTTGAGCCTGGTTCCTCTCAAGGTTTCTTCCTCATACCATCTCAGAGAGTTTTTCCCTCAGCTCTGTAAAGCTGCTTTGTGACAGTGTCTATTAAAAGCGCTATACAAATAAAATTTAATTGAACAATTAAAGTTGTTTAAAAAGAATCGTTTCACCAAGTGTAGCAGTGTTAAACTGTAAAAACTGCTGAAAAACACACACACACACACACACACACTGTTATATATAAAATATAGTCATAGGTACTCGAGTAGCTCTGAATCACAGCTCTGGAAATAAAGATAACTCCATCCTGTAACTGATCTGAACTGAACAGATGAACATCTCAGTTTCTCTGTAAACATCTCAAACTTTTTCCAAACACTCGGTTTTTCCTTTACCTCCTTCTTCATTCAGCACCGTCACCTCGGCCTTCGGCTCCCCCATTGCTCCACACACGAGCGAGAGCGTCTCTCAGCTCAGACACGTCCCAAACCACAGACCCCCAGAAGCTGCACAGCCTTTTGTTCCAAAACAATTCATCATGGAACCCGGACAACCCTCCGGTTATTTTTAGACCAGCAGTCAGCCAGTGACACTCTCTCTCTCTCTCTCTCTCTCTCTCTCTGTGTGTGTGTGTGTGTGTGTCTTAGTGTGACAGCATGAGAGTGTGTGTTTCTTGTTACTTCACTCATTCAATCTTAACTCAATACACTGCTGGCAGCCAATCAGAACACCCCATACTGCTCTCAGGTAATTTAGATAAATTTAGAAAAGGTTGTAGCACAGCAGCTATGCTCATACTTACATAGGAATAACATTCATGAAATGCATCAGTCAGGATTTAGGCCTCATCATAGCACAGAGACAGCGCTGGTTAAAGTGGTAAATGACCTACTACTGGCCTCTGATCAGGGTTGTGTCTCCTTGCTTGTGCTGCTTGACCTTAGTGCAGCTTTTGATACCATTGATGATGCTATTCTCCTCGATAGACTAGAAAATGTAGTAGGCATTAAGGGGACGGCCCTCTCCTGGCTCAGGTCCTATTTGACGGATCGTTATCAGTTTGTAAACGTAAATGGTGACTTCTCTTCTCTTACTAAGGTAAAAGACATTAGAAACTGGATGCTTATTAACTTCCTTTTACTTAATTCTGACAAGACAGAAGTACTTGTACTAGGACCACATGCAGTTAGAAGTAAGCTTTCTGATTACATAATAACTCTGGATGGCCAGAAAAACCAGTTCATGCTGTGCATGTTACTTCTAGGTTGGAGTATGTAAATATTGTATGTATGGATGTTTGTGTGTTTGTTGTGTTGTTGATGTGGGAGAATGTACACTATTATAATGCCTTACTGTCTAGATGTTCCAGTAGATGAATAAACAAGCTGCAGTTAGTCCAGAATGCAGCAGCAAGAATCCTTACTAGAACCAGAAAATTGATCATATCATCCTTATCTTATCCTGCATTGGCTCCCAGTAAAAATCTGCATTGAATAGAAAATAATGACCTATAAAGCACTGAATGGTCTCTCACCACAGCACCTGAGTGACCTTTTGGTCCATTTTGAAACTCCATGCCTGCTTCGATAGTAGTAGATAGTAGATAGCAGGTAGTAGTCTACTACTGAGCTGTTTCCTACAACGCAGAAAAGCAGACAAAAAGTCCTTCATGGCTGTTTTGAGCACACAGACTGGAACATGTTCAAGGAAGCTGCTACTTATGACTTGGTCACAGATTTGGAGGAATACACAGCATGAATGTCTGTGCAAATACAAATGCATAAATAACGTGATTGCTTTCAAGGCCATCATTAGTGTGACCTACTAAAAACCTGAGACACTGCCTTCAGGTCAAACAACCAAACAACAAAGCAGCCCTCCACACAGCAATAACCAACCTGTCTCAGGTTATCAGAGAGGTTAAAGAGAACTATACACAATGCATCCATGGACACACCTAATGGACACACAGAATACGTGGCGATATATGGCAGGCTATTACTGACAACAAAGCTACATCACATGTCTGTGATGGTGATACCTTGCTCCCAAATGCACTTAATGTTGTATGTGCATGGCTTGAGGCACAGAACAAGAAGCTGGCAACAAAAACTATCCTAACATCCACTGACCACTGAACTCTGTCGGTATGCAGTAGACATCAGTAAAACTGCCCAGAGTTAACTCAAGGAAAGCTGCTGATCCTGACAACATAGCTGGCTGGGTACTGCCGGTTAATACTGCTTACTCACGACTGTGATGCAAAGTACACCTCAAATCAAGTCTGCTGATAATTATACAGTAGTAGTTCTCATCAGGAACAGTGACGAGGCAGCATACGGGGGGAGGTGGCACAGGTTGCAGTACGGTGCAGAGACAATCATCTATCTTTAATTATCAACAAAGCAACTGTGGAAAGCCCAGCAATGTCTTCACGTGGTGAGCGCAAGTCTCGCCCTTCCTATCCTCACCACCTTCTACAGGGGGCAGTAGAGAGCATCCTGATCAGCTGTCTTACATGGGAATTGCATACCAACTGTCTGTTATGGAAACTGCACAGTTTCAGACTGCAAGAACCTACAGTGGATTATGAGAACAGCTTTGAAGATTATCGGGGTTTCTCTACTCACTACTGACACCTTTTTCCACAAACTCTGCATCTAACAAAGCTATGACCCCCTCGCCCCTACTTCACCCTCTTCACCCTCCGCCACCTGGCAGAAGGTACCAGAACGTCTGTGCCATCACCACTGGATTCTGCAACAGCTTCTTCCTGAGGGAGTCAGAACCTACTGCTGCCTGCCAACACTCACCACTGTGTGGCCATCACTGCACACCCAGCCTTTATAATGCTTTCTCTATCTTTTATTCATACCCAACTGCATGACAGGGTAGAGCCTAGTGTTGCCAGATAACTCTGTTCTGCTGTTCTGTCTAGTTAGTGCACTCTGTCCTGAGTATTGATTGATCTGTGCGCTTGTGGTACATTTTTGCACTCATCTCACATACTCATGTCTGTGTTACCTTCTAGCTCTCTCTTTTAGTTATGCTGTTATAGTTAATCAGCATAACTACCAATCTAACACCTCCCGACCCCCACAGATGGACGACGCTAAACTGAGCTAACACTAAACAGCAGAGCTGCAACACAGCCATGTCTCCTTTTTTACTGCACACAAGATTCACTCAGGAGTTTTAGAAACATGAATAGAACCATCTCTCTCTGTGTGAGGAGCTGTCTACAGAGTGCAGCGTCAGGAGCTACAATCGGCTGTTTAGTACACACGTTCACATCAACACACACACACATCGACATGCACAGACAGACACGTCTGCACGCTGACACACACACCAACAGGCGTGCACACTGACACACACACCAACAGCCGTGCACACTGACACACACACACCAACAGGCGTGCACACTGACACACACACATACACACCAACAGGCGTGCACACTGACACACACACATACACACCAACAGGCGTGCACACTGACACACACACATACACACCAACAGGCGTGCACACTGACACACA
>CM040988.1:25318424-25335872 GCA_022985145.1 Pangasius djambal
GAGTGTGTATGTGTGAGTGTGTATGTGAGAGTGAGTGTGTATGTGTGTATGTGAGAGTGTGTATGTGTGAGTGTGTATGTGAGAGTGAGTGTGTATGTGTGTATGTGAGAGTGAGTGTGTGTGTGTGAGTGTGTGTATGTGAGAGTGAGTGTGAGTGTGTGTATGTGAGAGTGAGTGTGTGTGTGTGAGTGTGTTCATGGTATGTGAACATGTGCACTCTGCTGTATGTTCTATACAGTGAGCTGTGGTTCCTGAACATTTTGTTGTCAGTACAGAATGTTTCAGAGCCTGGAGTCCCTCCCTCTTTCACTCCCTTTGTCCTCCATCCTGAAGCCTGGAGCTGAGACCCCTTTTACTTTTCTCACTTTCACACTTTCACACTTTTCTCACTTTCACACTTTCACACTTTTCTCACTTTTCTCACTTTCACACTTTCACACTTTCACACTTTTGATTTAAGATTTATGATGATAAAAATAATGATCTGCTGAATCAGTCAAGAAATGTCTCCAGTGAACAAAACTAATAAATATGTTGAGGGTTCAGCTGGTGATGCGCTCATATAAAACCTCTAAATATGTTCCTTCACATTTCACTTTATATTTGATAAACTATGTATTTTTAATGTAAAGAAATCTGCTGCTTCAGTATATTTCAGTATCTATACTAATACCACTACATAACAATAATAATAATAATAATAATAATAATAATAATAATACGTGAACATTTTGTGCAGTGACGTCATAAACCTGTAATATAAACACGGCACACACACTTCAGAATGGTTCTGAATAACTTCCGGTTCTAACGGAAACTGTTATTCCTGAATGAATCTAATAAAAAGCTTGTAGGAAGTTTAACAGAAAGATTTAATCCTGTAGTTCCTGTAGTTTTACCAGCAGGAGGCGACACTGAGACACAAAAGTACAGAGTTTCCTCCTGATCATTTCCTGTGTCTTGTATCTTGATTGTGTTCTGATCAGGTTTTAATCCCCTGCGTTTGCACCTGCAGTGAAACAGGAGTCCCTTCAGTCAGGTCAAACCCTGAAACACCTGAAAACAGGAAAACTGATGTTTTAATGTCATCAGCTAATTTGCATATTTATGGTAATACACAACTATTACAGTAAATATGTGGTGAAGTCTTAATTTTACTTATAGTTTATTCTCCCTCTTGTTAATTGTATGATTCCGGTCTGTTTTCCCTGTGTATTGTACATCCTTTTTGCACATTCCTGTACATATAGTTCATATTTCTTATTTCTTATTCATTTCTGATTTAATTTAATTATACTTTAATTTAGTATTTAATGCACAGTGTACAGAGGAGTAGGCCAGGTTTCCATTTCACTGCAGGTTATATACTGTATATAACTGTGTATGTGACAAATAAAAATCTTGAATATTCTGTATCTGTATTAGGTTCTTACATTTGTAGCTGTTGATGGTCTGCACACATACTGAACTCATTTTTGAGGTTGCAGTGACCGTGTGTGTGATGCGATGTGATGTTTTCCTTTCATCACATCCTCAAGGTTTTAGTTTCTGAGTTCAGTCTGAGGCAGGCGTATGTTGCACCTGCACTCCAGTGACTTCATGTAACCCTGTGTTTCGATGTGATCATTTACCAGTAAGATGTCGATCCTCCTTTTCTCCATAACCAATCATATTGTAGAATTCTGCAGTATATGAAGTAATGTATGTTTTTCAGTGTGGAATTTTCTCCAACAATATGCAAATTAGCTGATTACATTAAAATACATTCTTTCTGTTTTGTTCCTGTTTTTAGGTGTTTCATGCATCAAAATAGTGCTTTTTTGTGGAGCTTGTAAACTCTCTAATGAACTGTAAACAGGGTCAAAGGTTCTGACACAATGAGATAAATCCAGCATGAGAAATGATTATATTTGTTATCTAAATAAAATAAATTCATCAGTTACCTTCACATATATAGTAAATAAATTAATCAACATTAACAGCACTGAGAATACAACACAAGCTGCACTGAAAAATCAGTTTATTATTGACAGAGACCTGCAAGTGTGTTTATCCTCTAATATAAGAGCAAAGTTCACACACACAAACACACACAGTCAGAACATCAGCGTGATGGTGGCATTATCAGCTCTGAGACGAGTTGCCTGCTAAATCCACACACAGACTCTGTAGGTAGCCTTCAGCCTGCAGGATGTGCTGCGTCCATTCCTCACACAGCTCGTCTACACTCGGCCCTGAGCCGCCCAGATCCAGCGGGAGGATGGACTGAGGGAAGAACTGAGCGAGGCTCGTCATGTACGAGCTGCTGTGGAAGTGAATCTACAGCATAAACACATGTTTATTATAATCATCTTCTCGTTTACAATCACTCACCAGCTGAATGCTAAAACCATTAACACAGTGGCTTGGTATTTATAGGATTCGGGGAGGAAAGTGCTACATAAACAGCATTTAAATCTTCTTTGTTACATTAGTGTAAACGTGAAATTTCCTCAGGTGATCCACATAGGACTCAGTAAAGGTGAAGCTCTAAATAAGGTTCTTCTTCACCCCTTCTTACCATGAGGGGCAGTGAGAATCACCCGGATTTCATATGCACATACAGAGACTTTCAACAACATCACAAAGTGACTGTATGATTTAGTATCTGGTATATAAATTCTGCCTTGCTCATTACGCATCCAGTATATCCAGATTTCTGTAAAGCTGTTTTGTGGCAATATCACAATTGTTGAAAGTGCTATATAAATAAAACGGGACAGAGTTGAATAAATATTGTGGTCATATAGACATTATTATCATTCAACGGTGTACGGTGGAGTGGCTGCTGCTTTATGTCCCAGGCCATCCTCATGTCTGTGTTACCTTCTGGCTCTCCCTTTTAGTTGTGCTGTTACAGCTAGTCTTGCCGGAGTCCCTGCCTGCACTCTGCACACAATGTACATATCCTTTAACCATTACGTGACAATTAACATACCTAACAATCTCTCTCTGTCTCTGTCTCTCTCTCTCTGTCTCTGCTAGCTATACATGCTACTCCTGAGATACCAGTGATCCTGACTCCTTCTGCTCTCCAGACCTGCCTGATCTATCCTGATGCCCTACTTATGCCCTCACTGCTGCTGAGGATGGCCTCTAACATGGACAGCCTAAGGTTACAGGAGATTACTGTGGATGGTACCACTTAGAAAATCATGAAGATGGCTTTGGACTGCATCTGATATGAACAGTTTTGCTATGATGGCTTAGCACTCACGTCTCCATCAGTGAACAGTTGATAACTTCAACAAAATAGACTTAATGCAAACAGTTTCTTTAATTAATACCAATAATATAAAACTACTGATTTACACTAAATGTTCTCGATGGTACCCTTAGTCCCTGACCTGGTGTACTAGCATGAGGAATAGCACTTCTATAAGTCTGTCTGGATAAGGGCTGAATATGCTTTATGAACTCTGGACATCCACCAGGGTTCCTTGTCCTTCAGATCCTACACCAGCTCAGTAAGAAGGTACTAGGGAATTCTGCTGCATATTTCATATTTCATTCGTGACTTTGTTGAAGGTCTTGGCATGAGTGTTCAGGTGATTCTCAGCACCCAGGGTAGTTCCCTGTGGTTCACAGAACTACAGTTAAAGACATAAAAGCTGTTCAGGAGACACTATGCTTATTAGAGAATAGGAAACAAAGTGTGAAAAGAATGAAAGATAAAGGGTATAAGGTGAAATGTGAGTAGTAAAGAGTGATAGGTGTAAGGTAAACTGTGAAAGGTGAAGTGTAAAATATGAAGAGTGAAATAAGAAAGGTGAAGTGTGAATGGTGAGGAGTGAAGGTGAAGTGAGAAAGGTGAAGTGTGGAAATTGAGGTGTGAAAGGTGAAGTGTGAATGTTGTAGTTTGCTAACCCTCTGTTTAATTTTCTCAGGCAGTAGTGGTTTGATCATTGTGAACACGGGACGGAAGAATCGGGGCTCGTTTATGAAGTGGATCCCGCGCACCTTTAGAGGAAATGAGTCCTGAGAAAAGGAAAAGTGAAACATGATTATTTGTGTATGTAAAAAATTGATTATATTCTGTGCACTATACCGTGCACCACGATAGGTAGTGTACATATGTCGTACAGTAAGTAGCGTGTATATGTGATAAGATAGCATCAAATGATTCCAGCAGTAATTATAAATACCTCATAAACTCATATAAATTCCTCATTAACATCCTCCTTCTGTTCCAGTAAAATACTGAGGTAGAGAAACTTTAATAACTTTGTACCGTGAGAACACAGGAGATCTTCTTCGCCAGTGAGGGGGTGACTTGGAAGGCATGAGAGAAACACCAGCCCTGAAGGTCAAAAATAGCTTTGATTCCATTTCTCTGAGTCTCACTCTCCTGAACAATCAGCTCAGACGTGATGAGACTGACACGGAAAACTTCATACGCCGAAAATTCTTTCGGATTCCATTGACCTGAGGACAGACAGATGGAATAAACATGGTTCGTTTTTATATGTCACAGTTTGCTCAGTTCTTCCCGAACAGCTTTTACACGTGTTTATGTTATGCTGGTAAAATAATCTCACCATCAGCTCTTTTAAGAGCTCAGTGTTTTATCTGGATAAAATATTTTCTAAATTAGTAAAAATAAATGAATATTCTGAATATCTGAATACTGACCAATCCTGTAAATTAACACTCTGCTTCCGGCAGCATCTGTGGACCTGAGAACTGCATGGTAATTGTTTTTCAGGAGGCCAATGATGGAGGATGGTCGCAGATTAGCACTTATTTCAGGACACTCTTGTCTCCATTTATGATAGTTAATCAATAACTGCGGAGAAACAACATCGAAAATGTGTAATACATAAACCATAAATGTATAAATATAATAACACAGGTTCTGAGAACAGAGTCAGGTTTTTACAGGTTTTTTACTGTCACATGACTCTCTGCATATTTTCACTTTGTGACTCAGTGTTAATGCACATTAAGCGCTAACCAGACCCGGATTATAGCAGGGGTTGGTGAGGCTGAAGCCCTAGAGCCTGAGCTCGGAGGGGCCCCTGGTCGGTTGTTGTTCATGTCAGTTACATGATTGACAAATAAGAAGCCTAATTATAGGGAATACAAACTAAGAGCCACATAGTGTCTACACACTGCTTTCCAGGCAAAAACAATTTTTTAAATAATTTCAGGCACTCTGCAAAATATTTTTCCCAATGTGGATATATCCCACCTCACACTGCCTGTTGCCAATGTGTCAAGAGAGCACTACTTTTATAAACTGCCTTTAAATTAAAAAAAATAAAAAATTGCTTACAGTCTTCTGTTGGACAATAGAGACTGAGCCACCTGAGCGCATGTCCCTGGAATGTGTTGTGGTTAGAGATATGGATTATCAAAGGGTTCGCCTCTCGTAAGGCCAGGAAGCAGAGCACCTAATGGTAAGATGCTCTAAAGCATGTGTCAAACTCAAGTCCCTCTGCCAAACGTGGCCTGCTTCCTGGTTTAGCTATGTTATATATTTTATATTGTAAGTTATTATGTTATATATATTATAACATTTTCACACTATCTATGTTATGGGGAGGGCTTGGTACAAAGGTGGAAAAAGTACCGAGCTGGGCCCACTATCCAAATGAATAAAGGATCAGAAATAAAAGGGCCTGAATGCAGCTCTTGGGCGAAAAAAGTAGCATGTGTAACTTAGACACAAGCTCAACTGAGTGCACTAAAGAGGGCGGTGAGCCACCACCAAGCCCCAGAAATAAATAAAAAAAAATATATATATATATATATAGACATTAGAGAGCCCTAACACTGGTCCTGAACCTCAATAGAAACTTCTCTAAGGCTATACTCAGAAATAAAGCTTTCACTTCAGGAGGGTCCCACTCGCATGAGAGCACATCTGGTTTGAGGTTCTCCGACCCGGGTTTGGATAGAACAAAATCAAGTAATCAAGAACAAAATCAATATCAAGAAATAAAGCTTTCACTTCTCAACCAAATTATCTCGCAGAGGAAACACTGCTCTGCTACTCGACATGTCATGTCTAAACGCTGACTGAGAAAACCCAGGGATTTAAGTAGTGGCGTGCACAGGTGCTGCATGTCTCTGCTGATTGCCTGCACTGGGTTGAAGCACTATAAAGGACCATGCAGGAGGCCATGGATTTGCCTGAGAAGGCACCCATGACGTTACAGTACCCCCCCCCAGGAACGGCCCCTGACGTTCCTAAGCCCGCAGCCTGGTCCCTGCGGTAGTCCCTGATAGGCTCTGAGACCAGGATGTGCCGTGCAGGGACCCATGAGCGCTCCTCCAGACTGTACCTCTCCCAATCAACCAGGTACTGGGTGCCATCTACGATACAAGAAGGGGGTAGGGCAGGCTCAGTCGGGCTGATTTTCATAGATCGGGGGAGATCTAACCTGTACTCCATGGGATTTATCCTTCTCAGGATCTTAAATGGGCCAATATATCAGGGCGCCAGTTTTTTTGATTCCACCCACAATGGAAAATCTTTAGTAGACAGACACATGCTGGCCCAGGTGGAATGTGGGAGCTTTGTGCCTCTTATGGTTTGCTGAGTGGGTGTTTCTCTGGGTGGCTGCTTGAAGGGTTGTTCTGGCCTGCTGCCAGACCCTGTGACAACGGCTCACCATTTGTTCCACCGCCAGAACCCCCACCTCCTCTTCCTGCTCAGCAAACATGGGTGGAAGGTAGCCAAACTGACACTCGAACAGCGACATGCCCAAGGATGAGTGCCAGAGGATGTTATATTCCACAGACATTAGATGTTTAGCCCATGTCAAGAGATTGGAGATGTCAGACATTGGATGTCAGATGGAGCCATTCAACTCCAGCTGGAACCCTGATGATAAGCTCACCACGGCACCTATGAGGCGGCAGAAGGTTTTCAAAATCAACTGGTGAACTGAGGGCCACGATCGGACACTAGGTCGGCTGGAAAGCTGTGTATGCATACCACGTGCTGCAGGAGGAGTTCAGCGGTCTCCTTGGCTGAAGGGAGTTTAGGCAGTGGAATAAACTTGCAGGCCTTCAAGAACTGGTCCACTATTACCAGTTTCAGCCCCATCCCTGGGACACCGGTAGGCCAGTGATGAAAGCCAGGGAAAGATGTGACCACGGGCGAGTCGGTATGGGGAGGGGGTGAAGTAAGCCCTGTGAACGGGTTCAAGGCTCCTTGTTCCGGGCAAAGACCTGGCAGGCTGCGACATAGGCCCGGACATCCTTGTCCATAGCCGGCCACCAGAACCAACACCATAAGAATTCCAGGGTCCTCACCACCCCATGGTGCCCATCGAAGGGTGAGGTGTGGCCCCAAGCGAGGACTTGCGGTCGTACGGTGCATGGGACAAACAACCTGCCCAGGGGACCACCACCTGGATCCAGTTCCCTCTGCACCCTCCAGACCCCAGCACAGGGGGGTGACTATCTTAGGCGCTGGGATTATGGGCTGGGGAGTGGGGTCCTGTGAAGGAGGGTCCCAATTGCATGAGAGCACATCTGGTTCGAGGTTCTTCAGCCCGGGTTTGGATAGAACAAAATCAAACCAGATGAAGAACAGGGACCACCTGGCTTGTTGCAGGTTCAGGTGCTTGGCCTGCTGGAAATAAATCAGGTTTTTATGGTCCGTTAGGATGAGGAATGGATGCTTGGTCCCCTCCAGCCAGTGCCTCCACTCCTCTAAGGCCAATTTAATGGCCAAGAGCTCCCAGTGTCCTACGTCATAGTTTCTCTCCTGCACGGCCAACTGGTGACAAAAATACGCTCAGGGGTGTAACTCCTTTTTGGGCCCTGACCGTTGAGAGTGGACAGCGCTCACCTCGATATTGGAGGCGTCAACCTCCACTATAAATTGAGTTTTGGCATCAGGCATTCACAGGAGCTGAGGTTAGTCTTCCCATTAGGCTTTCTAAAACCTCCTGCACCTCGGCTGTCCATCTAAACCTGCCTAGGTCTTTCTTGGTCAGGGTGCACAATAGGGCAGCCAGGGTACTAAAATTTGAGATACAACAAAGCCCAAGAAGGGGATGGTGGTGATGTGGAATTGCGACTTCTCAAGCTTGACATATAGGTGGTTGAGTAGGAGGAGCTGAAGGACCCGACGGACATGAACCTAGCGAGTTGCTAAAGATCAAGATATCAGCTAGATAGACGAACATATAATGGTTCAATGTCTCATGGAGACATCTCAATCTGCGAGGGCCCCTGCTTTTTAGCGGCTTATGCGGGCAGAGGGCTTGACGATGAACCGACTGCCCATAGCCTCAGAACGGGGTGACTTACAGGGAGCAGCCCCCTCCTGTGGTAAACATGGGGCGCCTAATTGAATGGGCTCCACCAGTCTATGGGCTTGGGGTCCCCACCGGGATCTAGGGGAACCCATCTGCAGTCACTTGCACGCTGAAATGCCCTACTTGACTAGTGTTCCAACTGTTGCTCTCGCAAATGATTGTCCAGGCAGATGGCGAGACTGTACAGGGCCTCTAAATCCCTGGGAGGATCATGAGCCGCCAGCTCGTCTTTTAGCTCCTTGGAAAGACCCTGTATGTATAGTGCCTGGAGAGCTAGGTCGTTCCAGCCTGAGCTGGCTGCCACGGTCTGAAACTCGATGGTATAGTCTGCTATGGAGCAGCTGCTCTGACACATCTGAAGGAGGGACAAAATCAGGCCCACTCCACTGGGCAGGTGATCAAAGGTGCTCTGTAGCTCCATGATAAAGGAGTCGACTGTGAGGTGGTCTGCCAGGCAGTGCTGGGCAATCATGTAGGCTATCTTAGCCTTCTCTGAGGAAAATTAGGAGGGCTGCATCTCAAAAACATGAGAACATTGTAATATGAAGAGGTTGCACCCCCCCGGCTGCCCGGCATAAGGCTGTGAGGCCGGCAGACATGTTTCTGTGATTGCAAGGGGAGCTGGCACCGGGGTCCCAGGTCGGGGGCTCTCCACCTGGGCAGTACCTATAAAAGAGGCGGCCTGGGGCTGCAGCAGGGCCTGGATCTGCCCTACCCATGTCAAGACTCCATGGACCTTGGTGAATTGGGTAGCCAGGGCCTGCTAATGCTTCCCCAGTGCTGTGGCTTAGCCAGCTACGATCTTCCCTATCCACTCCAGATTTGAGAGCTCACAGACATTACAATCTAGTAGGGGTTTAACGATACATGATGCATCATGGTTCAAAAATCTGATGATGTGCATCATGGGAATGTGTGATTCATATTCATAACAGAATCATCATTCTGTTAATTATGCATCTAATGCAACTGTACTGTTTAAACAGCAGAGTCTCAATCTGCGCAGCCCATAGACCTAAAATATATAGAGCGCACTGATAGCTAGGTATCACATTGACCGACATGCAATATAGGTGATATGGTTACACAACCATGTTATAACAGTTACAAAGAGCTCTTCAGTAGCTTTCTGACAACACCAGCCCCACACCTCTGCGATCTGCTCGGGATAGAGGTAGCAGAACTCAATTTTAGCAACTTTGGAGTGCTATTTCCTGGTAAAATAAATTCATTTATTTAAGATATGGTACATTTTGTTGACAATATTAAACCTCTGTTCTTAACAGCTTTTGATTTATTTAATTTTATCCAGACAAAAATGCACGTTGTTTTGCACTGTTTATGATTCAGAAATAAAAAAGGAGTCTTTTCATTCATAATTATTATTCATCCAAATTTTGTTCAAAATATTCTGAGAATCAAATTCAGTTGAATCATGAAGCCAGTATCATGAATTGAATCGAACTGAATCGTGACCAGAGTGTATGACCGGATCAGTACCAGGAGCGAAGTGCCACTGTACAGTGGTGTTTCATCTGACAGCACTGAAACTCAGGTTAACATCAACACCTAACTGCTGCACTTCATAAAAATCACAATTTAGAGACACATCATGGATTGGGGGTAGCCATGAATAAATTTCAAGAAGGATGAGGAAATATACTGAATAAAATCACCATGTGATCTGTACAGTTCAGTTGAGAAGTGTGATGCACTCAGATTTGTTGTTTTAATCATTAAATGCCTGAGCTATTGTCAACCAGTTTTACCTGAAAGTAAAATCAAACAAAACATTGTCAGTAATAGCAGAACATGACATCTTATTTATTTGATGGGGTTAAATATGAAAACATAAAGATGACTTTGGAGACCTTTTGTGAATATCATCACAGCGCAGCTACTGCGCAAAACCATGTTATATATACAGCTGAATAGTTTATGTTATACCTTTTTCCTTCTGTTTCATCTGTTGGTCTGGCCTTTGGTTTAATTCTTAGTCTCTCCTCATAAGTAAAAGCATCCAAAAACTTTTCCAAAATCAGGTCGTCTTCCCTGTCACTCTAAAAACCAGGTAAGCTGCTCACTAGCTAACAACATTTCACTGAAAAAGGTAGTGACAACTAGCTAGACCTATAAATAAACAAAAACATTCTCAAATAACACAACTTTATACCTACAACTTATTTATTTACCAATTACAGTGATAAAAAGCTATACTATTTGTGTAAAACTGGTATGGATTCGGTTGCTGACTGCTGCAGCTCTGATCGCGCTGTGAGTCCAACTGGCAGCGATATGTTTATGTTTGAGATGTCAATCATCTTCATTAATCATGATCACTGTTTCAGTGATTGCCAGTTGGGTACAAGGTTCCGCCGATTTAAGAGATTTCCCAATCATCATATGGAAAACCCATGCATCCAGGTGGGACAAGCGAAGAGCGAACTGTCCAATAAACACTGAGATCCATCCATCCATTTTCTGTACTGCTTATCGTACACAGGGTCGGGGGAGCCTGGAGTCGATCCCAGAGGACTCGGTGCACAAGGCGGGGGACACGCAGGACAGGGTGCCAACCCATTGCAGGGCACAACCACACACACTCACACACACATTCACACACTACGGACAATTTGTAAATGCCAATCAGGCTACAATACATGTTGTTGGCCTGGGGGAGGAAACCAGAGTGCCTGGAGGAAACCCCCGAACCACGGGAAGAAAATGCAAACTCCGCACACACAGAGCGGAGGTGGAATTGGAACCACCAACGCTTACATTGAGATATATTTTGTAAGTAAAACCCAGATATTCCACACTCCATTCACTCCCACAGATACACTGCGTCCAGGCGTGGCTCAAAACAACGTAATAAAAGCCTGTCGTCCCATTAAAACACAGTGTACTTGAATCTGCCGTAAACCCACAGAAACACACGGCTTCTCTGAGTGTCTATTAGCGCTGTGTCAGGGGCTTCACCGGAGATTTTCATGCAGGCTGCGCTGTTCACTGAGAGTTTGATTTCACCAAGAGTGATGAATAATAAAGACACATTTCTACATTTAATATAGAAACATTTCACTGCCACATTTTAATGAAATGTAGTCTTAAAGCCTGTGGTCTGTAATGTCGAGCATGTGTTGTCTGGTCCTGCACATTACTGTTCATTGTTTTTGTTGAACTGAACCCAAAACCCACCAGCTCTGATGTGTGGCAATAAAACAGTCGTGAATTTTGTCTGCTTTAGATTTTATTTGACCTTTATCAGACAATTAGCAGTTTGTTTGTTGTAATAGAAATTCCTCAGAGCCACATGCCTTAAAATGTGTCTTCACATGTCAGTATCACGCAGTTGTGATCATTTCAATGTGAGAGTTTCCATATGATAAATAAATAAATGTACAGATGTTCTGACCTTCAGTGCCAGTTCCACATCAAAGTCTCTGGCTCTCAGAAACCTGATCAGAAAGTTATCAGATAAATGTGGATGTGGTTTAACGACAGGCTCCTTCTCCGCTCTGTGTCTCAGCTCCAGCAGATAAGGTTTAATCCGCTTCGACTCCACAGGAAGGTCATTTAATTCTGTAACATTTCCAGATTCCGAAGCCTTCATGACCATCAGAGGATCAGACGAGACACCAACCGTCTGAAACATAACTTCTACCTTTAAACACACAAACTGCTGGAGTTTTAGTAAAACATTTACACACAGTGCCCTTACCCCAACACACACACACACACATCTCATTGCACAATTCTTAACAAAACAGAGAAGTATAGATTCATATCATTTGTGTGTGTGTGTGTGTGTGTGTGTGTGTGTTGTTTATTTGTCAGTTGTATGTGCACAGAGGTGTAAAGGGTCACTCTCAATGTGGATGTTTATTTTCTGGCTGAAGTGTCTATTAAACTCTCACCAGCTCCCACATTCCTCCTGCGTTCTCCAAATGTCTCTCCTTTTCCTAAAAGTGCATATTTTAAAATCTGTGTTTTGAGTCCCAGAGTGAACAAAGTTCACACACACACACACACACACACACACACACACACACACACACACACATTCCTGCAGGAGGATGGTTTCGTAAAGCCACTGATTGAGTCACTGCGCTGTGGATTTGTTGATTTCTCGGGATGCACAGCGGGATTTATTTTCCTGCTCGCGCATCAGCCGGACTGCATGATGACGTCATCACCAGCAGCATCGCTCCCTCGTGCGGTTTCGGTTTAAACGCACAGCCTCGGTTTATTTCTCATTTTCTGTTTTATTTTAATTTTGTTCCTCCACTTTCAGGAGGAAGCAGTGTGTGTGTGTGTGTGTGTGTTTGAGATGTCTTCTGCAGGTCAGGTAGGTGTTTTATTCAGCAGAAATCCTCCATGATTGAGGAGAAGAATGAAGCTGCTGCGGGATTAAACACCGCATCCGAACCCCATCGCCATCTTCTCTGCATTTCTATAATACTGTAATGATGTTATTAATGAGAAGGGTTAGGGTTTGTAGTCAAGTGGAGTAGATCAGTGATGCAGCTCTGTGTGTTATTTTTATCCGTTTAGTGTGTTTGATCAGAAAGGGATTTCACGGATGTGTGTTCCGTTTAATTCTGGTTTGTGATCTGGATTTTTAAACCTATGTGTGACTTCCGGTTTGTCTTCTTTACATTAAAGTCCAGATTCTATTTCCGTTAAATCAGTGTTTCCATTAAATCAGGGGCCTGTAAATACAGCACAAATATCCTGTGTGTGTGTGTGTGTGTGTGTGTGTGTTAATCATTGTTATTCCTTTGTTTATCAGATATAAAGGCTGTAAATTAATATCACTTAAATGTGTTACTGTGGTCATGTGACCATCCTCATTAATATGTAAATATGCAATATGTAAATGAGTGCTCTTTATACACTCATACGCTTAAGTGTGTGTGTGTGTGTGTGTGTGTGTGTGTGTGTGTGTGTGTGGTCACTCAGTAAGAGAATCACAGTCTGATCTTTATTGAAGTCTGGTTCTGTAGCAGGTTGATATTGTAGAGATGTTAGACTCCACCTCTGCGTGTTCGCAGCGCACCTTGATTTAATGTTTAATCAATTAAGGCACGCGGTGAATGCTAAGAGCGGAGCCTCCTGTCCTCCTCAACTACAATTAATACATTTATTTCATAATATTTCATAATACATATATCTCTGTTCTACAACACCAGCATTTTATTCTGCCAGTGGTGTTGAGTTCTGGATTGTGATTGGTCAGAAGGTGTTGATTAATTTTCCATAACAGCAGCCCTGACAGTAGTGCAGCTGCAAATCACATGTTTATATTAATGCACTTGTTCTAATACGTTATCGTTTCTATAGCAACAGCTCATTCACAGGAACGTGTACAGCAGAAGCTTCACATAAACTAAGACTAAGTAAGGAGAAGTTTATGTAACATTTATGGAAGGAGTCTCCAGTGTCAGCGCTCTGTAACAGTCAGAGGTGAAGCTGTAGCTGTAAGCTTTCCGACGTCTTCAGGACAGAGGAGTTTACGCTTCTTTGCGGTTTCTCAATAACATGCGGAACAAGCTGCGTTTTTTTGTCTTATTAACTTGAAGAGAGAGAATAAAGAGACGCTGGTGAGGGAATGAGTGTTTATAGCTGCTATAACGTAAGTGACAACAGGAACTCACTCGTCTCATGAACATTAAATGTAACTATAAACAGATAAAATGTATAATGTGTTTTTTTAATAGATTAAACTGCAACACACAATGTAGATTAATTATTTTCTTTATTCTGATGTTTTTATTCTGATTTGTTTATTCTGATGGTGTAATGTGAAAGAATTTTTTTTTTTTTGCAATAAAATAAAGCAGAGTGTGATATTTATCCCTACAGTAACTCTGTGAAAACGTTTTGAATGAAATTTGGGTTAATTAAACTGCAACTGTAACATAACAGAATGTCAGTGAACTGAAAACTGTAGATTAAACGCTAACATTATGGTAACATTTCTACAACACTGCTTTCTCATTTGTAGTTAAGTTCATTAAAGTTTTATTAACTTTAAACTGTTAACAGGGAAATTAAAACAGATTGTTATTCTATCACAAACTCAGTTTATAGATAGATAAAAAGTGTCAGGGCAGACTAACAACACAAAACTTTACAGTGTTTTCAATTAACTATGCAGCAATAGTGCATCGTAGTAAAAGAAGACAATATAAAGTGCCAATTCTGCCATATGAACATGCAACAACCTGTCCTGACCAAGTATCAAGTGTACCTCATTAGTACCTCCTCAACAAACGGAAGTAGAGACAACTTATCTACACAACTTATCTATATTAGCTAACTTAAATAAACTGATAGCTTCAACTGCACTGCTACACAGCTGGCCTACACTGTATTCATGAAACTAAAATGTGTTCATAATAAACACTGCGTGTTTAAAATAATGAAATTGAGTATATTCTACTCATAAAACACAAAGTACAGTACAAACACACACATTTATGGCATTTGGCAGATGCCCTTATCCAGAGCGACTTACATTTATCTCATTTATACAACTGAGCAGTTGAGGGCATTGGCAGTGGCAACACACACACACACACACACACACACACACACACATCTAATAAATTTAGAAGTAGATGTCTTTTCTTCTGTCCTGCATACATGTGGATTAGACGATTAAAAATGCATAATATCCATATCATTGTACGTAGCTTTACTAGTAGGACCAGTTGGGCTTGCTGCATGGATTGTGTATTAACAATACTTTAATACAAAAATGAAACAGAAATCATTCTAATGCAGAGATGCAGAAAGGTGTTTCACATCAGGAGTGCTGGAGTTATAAGCAGCATGTGTGTTGATTACGATTATACCACAACATGGGTGAATTCTTCAGTCAGAGGTGTTGATTAATTTTCTATAGCAGCATGGATCTGAATATTTACAACTGTAACTTAAACAGTTATATTTATATTAGTGTGCTTATATCGTTCAGCTCATTCACATGGACTTGTACTGTGGATGCTACACATAATCTAAGCCTAATAATAAACTTTATATAATAACGTAATAAAGTTGCATAACAAAGAAAAGCGTGTAATCGATATGGTGAAGTTTTCTCTAAGGAAACATTTGTTTAATGTGTATGGAAGGAGTCTCCAGTGTCAACACTTTGTAAGTCGGACTGTGCGTGTGTGATTGTGTGTGTGTGTGTGATTGTGTATGCATGTGTGTGATTGTGCGTATGTGTGTATGTGCATGTGTGTGTGAGTTCGTGTGTGTGAGAGAGAGAGACCAATAAATTTGAATTTGAAAATGATTGTATTGTGTGCAGTCCAGGGTGAGTCCCAAATAAACCCACTATTCATATACAAGTGCACTTCATATTCATACCTAGTGCACTTCATATCGCTGTGTAGTGCACTTGGTGTCCTGTAGGGGGCGGTTTATTCTTCACCCTGCAGGACGTTGAAGTTCTCTTTCTCTCGCAGTCGCCTGGACGGTACACGCTGCTCTATGAGGCTAAATCCCAAACGCATCTTTTCTCCCTATGAAAGTGCACTACATGCATGATGGCGTCATGTCCTCTCCACCCTATGTAGTGCACTCCGTCTGCGCCAGGCTGTAATTCGGGACGCGGCCAGCGCCGTGCATCGCTGTGGGAAAATGGCGGACAGGGCGCCAGGCGGGACGCCGAAGGCCAGCTCAAAGGTACAGCTATAATGATTTTCACTGCTCACACGGAGCACACAGTTACAGGGAGACAGTGTGTGGGCTTTAAACTATAATCACATCCTACTGTGGTGCTTTGCTTCTCTTCAGCTTTAGCTAACTCCAGCCTGTTAGCTAAAGGATAAAATGACGTTGTTGTTGATAGCTAGCTGGCTAACATTATCTACTAAATACACAATTTACTGTAAGTAAAACCACACATTAACATTATAGTTTCTCAAAACATTGTATAAATTATAGTATAAAATGTTTTAAAAATCTGTTTTAACTACAAAGCTGCACAGGCATTTACTAGTTAGCAGGTTAGCATGCTAACTTTCCCCGTGTAGCTGTGATGCTAACATTCAGCTGGAGTTTATTCCTTTATTCTAGTTATTACTCATTTAACTTATTTTATATAACATGATTTGTTTTAGTAGTAACATATTAAAATGATAAGTTAGTAAGTTGTACTGTACACGTGTTGGCGTCAACAGTGGTGCTGACTGCTCATTAGTTCTCTATCTTTGTCCAAATTTCACATTTATTTATTTATTTATTTATTTATTTATTTTTAAAAGTTGATAGAGATTTGTTTGGAGTGATGTGAAAGTTCAGCTGTGGAGTTTCATCTGATTTCACAGCGTCAGGCTGCAGCATTCCTCATTACCTCACATAATACACACACACTCACTAACTCACTCACACACTCACTCACACACACACTCACTAACTCACTCACACACTCACTCACACACACACTCTCACTCACTCACACACACACTCTCACTCACTCACTCACACACACACTCTCACTCACTCGCTCACTCACACACACTCACTCACACACTCACACTCACACTCACTCACACACGCTCACACACTCACTAACTCACTCACACTCACTCACACACTCACTAACTCACTCACACACACACTCACACACGCTCACTCACACACTCACTCACACACGCTCACTCACACACAGCGTCAGGCTGCAGCAGGGGAGCGTTCCTCATTACCTCACATAATGCTCACACTCTCACTCACTCACTCACTCACTCACACACGCACACACACACACACACACACACACACACACTCACTAACATGCTCACTCACTCACACACAGCGTCAGGCTGCAGCAGGGGAGCGTTCCTCATTACCTCACATAATGCTTACACTAACACACACACTCTCTCTAACACACACTAACTCACACTCACTAACACACGCTCTCTCCTCAGGCCTAGTTTACAGTGTGTGTGTGTGTGTGTTTCTCCTCAGGCTTTGTTGGAAAGTAAACTGAAGGCCTTCAGCATTGGGAAAATGGCTGTGGCTAAAAGAACTCTGAGTAAAAAGGAGCAGGACGAGCTGAAGAAGAAGGTGCGTGCGTGTGTGTGTGTGTGAGAGCGTGCGCGCGTGTGAGAGCGTG
>CM040988.1:25356003-25372718 GCA_022985145.1 Pangasius djambal
ATAACTGTGTGTCATCAGCGTAACAGTGGAAACTAATATTATGCTTACGTATTATGTTTCCTAATGGGAGCATGTATAACGAGAAAAGCAGTGGGCCTAATACTGAACCCTGCGGAACGCCACACTCTACCCGATAGCGCGCTGAGTGAACACCACTTAAATCTACAAACTGATAACGATCTGTTAGATAAGACCTAAATCCATGGAGAGAGATGGTTCCTGTGGCTCTGGCGAACTGGGATGTTTGGATGATGTCTCCCCACCCCACCCCCGCGTTCATTCAAGTTTGATGGAGCTGGAGTGGCTGGCTGCTTTATGTCCAAGGGTGCTCTCATGTCTGTGTTACCTGAAGATCATTAGGATTGCTGGGGATGGTGTCGCTTGGGTGCCATGGAGATAGCTTGGGGATCTCAGTTGGGTAGCTGTACTGTGATGGCTGCAGTTGCTGCGAGCAGTTTTGCACTCAGGTCTCCATCAGTGGACAGTGGATAGGTTCAACAAGCCAGACTTCATGTGAAAACTGTAATGAATTTACTGGTTGCACAATTGCACTATTTGTCCATGTAGTACACAGTTATAGAAGGGATTTATTTATAACTGCGCTATCTGTTATCACCTAGATGAGGATGGGTTCCCTTTTGAGTCTGGTTCTTCTCAACGTTTCTTCCTCATATCATGTCACAGAGTTTTTCCTTGCCACTGTATCCTCTGTAGGGATAAATTCATACATTTACAATTTATTTTGGTTTACTTTGAATTTGTAAAGCTGCTTTGTGACAATGTTCATTGTTAAAAGCGCTATACAAATAAAATTGATTCAAATTGAATTGAATTCCCAAGTTCTCCCACACCACCCCATTGCTATGATCCCCCCCGGCTTCCTGTAGGTGCCCACATTAGATTTAAAACACTGATGCTTGCCTACAAAGCCAAAAACAGACCCACATACCTCAAAGCACTTATCACACTCCGCACTGCACCACGCTCCCTCCTGTCCTCTAGCACTTCTCGACTGGTCCCACCATCTCTCAGGGTACAAGGAAGGAATGCATCAAGACTTCTCTGTTCTGGTGCCTAGGTGATGGAATGAACTTCCCCTAGATGTCCAAACAGCTGTCACTGGTGATTCTTACTGGTGAACAGCTAATTTTTTTTTTTTTTTTTTTATAAAACCTTGCTTTGTAAAAATGCCTAATGTTTCATTATGTAGCTATTATGTCAATTTCAAGAACTCAATAAATAAATGTAGAATATTATTTAATAGTCTATTTTATTTAATAATTAAGGTGTGTCGTAATGAATACATGATTTGTTAATATGGAGTTTTATAGAGATTTTTTACAGTATTGTTTCAGAGACTGTTTCAGAGCAGCTTTACAGACATTATCAGAGTGTTACAGCCCAGTGAGCAAAACAAGGAACATGGCAGAACACTCGGAAATGGAGCTTAGGAATAAGCAAGAGAGATGAGCAATGTGAATGACTATATACGTGTTATACAAGATTAAGGATCTTAAAAACATGAGTATATAAAGAGTTAAGTGTATTTACACAAATATTTTGGGTGAGATAGACTTTCATTAATTGTTAGCTACATTAGTGTCATAGCTCCAGTGCAAAACTAAAGAGGCGAACAACCAAACACATTTCAGCTGATCGGCTACATTTAGGGTAAAAAGACATTTAAGACAAATAAATTAAAAATACATATATTATCCTAGACATTAACTGAAAAAGAAAGCTAGTGTAAATATGCTTTCCTCCTCTTTAACTTTAATTGTTAACTAAATCTCATAAAATTTCTCAAAGTGAACATATTGCTCAGACAAAAATAGTTAGTGCACTACAGAATTACGTTATTGGAGACTACAGTCTTCTTTTGCTTCTATAGTAGTCTTTTCTTTCTTCTTGTGAAACACCACTCCATATGGTTGCGCTCTCCATTTCACTGTGATGTTCTCTGCCATGCCGTAATCCTTCAGTTTCTGATTCATCTGAAGAATAGAATAAGACTTTTATTGCTAAATATTGGTAGTTAGAGACAATATCTTGAAAAACCTGTAAAAATGACAGAAACTGAACACAACAGTCAGATACATATATTACAGTGTATATGCATCAGACTTTGATGAGGACTTAGGTTCTAGCTGTAGTAGTGAGAAAGGAAATGTACATTATAAGTGGGGTTGTGTGGAATATGAGACCCACCTCCTTCAAGGTGGCCATCTTTACTGCAATGTTATTCACTTCCTGATTCGACTGGATCTTCACCCTTATGATTTGATTTTTTCCAGTGATTACTGGATGTATCAATTCAAACACAAACATGAACACACAATTACACTTAAATTTTTACAGTTTATATCTGTCTAAATGTGAGAATTAATAAAACTGTAACTCACCTGAGTAACAGAAGAAAGGCATTATGTCTGAGCACTGTGCATCAGCAGCCTGACTGTTATATAAATAGCCACAATTTTCATTCCCCAGGGCATTATCAGGTTTTCCTGACATCCAGCTGATGGTAGAGAAGTTGGTTTGTTCTGTCCACTTCCAGGAGTCTCTGAACAGACCAAACCATGCCCATTCAGGGACCAGTGCCTGTACAAGTAAGTTTTCTGTTGCATCTCTTGCACTGGCCAGGTCTGTGTGGTGGTGTCTACAGTAACTCTGGGCTTCAGGCCATGTCATAAGATTGGAGATGTAAATATACCTCTGACTGTCAGCTTTACTGTCTGTGACAATAAAATAATCCCACATGACTAAACATGAATATTCAGGAAATGATAATACAAAAAGGTTAAAACGTAAAAGCACTTTTTACAAAAATTGATGAACATGAAAATAAATCATAAATACTGCACGTTTTGCCTTGGGTAAAGTGTAACAGTAAACCATTTCCCATGTGCAGTAAAAGCGAAAGTTTGTAAAGATCGATTGTTTTTTCTAATAGCTGAAATTTTTTCTATGATTTGCTGTTGAATTTTTTCTGTACTTGAGAACAATTTAGAAATTTTACTTAAGGCAACATTCTTTGATATAATAGAAAATATGTAGTTTCTCACCATCAAAGCACACAAAGGGCAATGTGAATGTACATGGCCTATCGTCCCAACCCCATGAACATATTGCAGCACACTCCTGATGTCCATCCTTGTTGTTAGGCTGTCCTTCAAACCAACCTGTCATACTTCCCAGTATCTCATTTCCAAGGGACCATCTCCAGCTGCTGATCTCATTGTACAGTCCAATCCAAGCACTGGAACTGAATTGTTTTCTCTGTGCTTCATTCTGTAGTTGAACCATGTTGTCATTACTTTCAATGATAGCCAGGTCATTGTGGTTGATCCGGCAGTATGCTTGAGCATCACTCCATGTTTTCCCCTGCTGGATCAGATAGTATCTATGACGGACAGACTGGACTAGGGGGAAGACTCCTGTGGATGAGAGTTTTAAAGATTTTATTTAATATTAGGTCTGTGGCAGAACTTTCAGTAACTTTCTTTTTTTAATTTTAGGTTTTCAGTGTGAAAGAACAAAACTCAAGAATGCTGAAACCGACAGTAAGGCTACCAGTTGAGGAGGATGAAAGCTGCCATATGCCTCCTTTCTGGTGAAGCTATCATTTTAAACCACCACTTGCACTGAGCAGCTCACTGGAAAACGTGGGTGTAGTAGGTTTCTCTCTCTCTCTCTCTCTCTCTCTCTCTCTCTCACACACACACACACACACACACACACACACACACACACACACACACACTTATTTTGTCTCACCTGTGAGAAACAAGAGTATGAACAGACAGTGCTCCATCACTGATGTGTCCTTAGGGAACTCACTACGAAATAAGAATCAGTAGTCCTGATCAAAAAACTGATAAGTACACATATCACATCAATATATATATCATGATATTTGAAGTTAAACATGAATGAGTTTTTATTCACAATCACAATAATGAAAGTCCAAGAATAACACGGTAGTCTACAGAAGTGGAGCTGTGGGTATCTGAGCACTGGCCCCTTTGCCCCTTGGTAAACTGTGGGGACCAAAAGTCTGAGACCACTAGTAAAAATGCTTCTGTTTGGCTTTATTTTTCAGTTTAACACAAAGGTTTTCATTACGAATAATATTATTAGCAACAACTTGTGAAAAGTGAAATCTTAGAAATATTTACATTACATAGTATTTGGCAGATAAGCTTATACTACATATGGGCATAGCAGTTATTAGGGTAGCAGCCAGGTAGAGAGTATAGTAATGTCAAGAACTACTGTATATACAATATTTTTATAAAAACAGTAGCAGCAAAAAATGTAGCTAGTAAATACAGAAATGCAAAGGGAGTGGGATGGTGTTCAGTTGAGTATGAGTGTGCGTGTGTGTCAGCAGAAACTCTATTGAGGAGTCTATTGATGGCTTGGGGGAAGAAACTGTTGCACAGTCTGGCCATGAGGGCCCGAATGCTTTGATACCATTTGCCAGACAGAAGGAAGGTGAAGAATTTGTGTGGGGGTAGTGGGGTCAACCACAATGCTCTTGACTTTGCAGATGCAGAGACCATCTCTTTAGTTTTGTCAACATTCAGAGACAGGTTGTTGGCTCTGCACTACCAGACTGTCAATTGCTGCACTTCCTCTCTGTATGCTGACTCATCTGGTGTTGCCAACTATTTTGGAAAGTAGCTAAACCCTCTGTGCCAATGCCAAGCAAGTTCTCCCTCTTGAGACCACACTTCCCAAGAAAATCTAAAACTGTTCTGGCTATTGTTCTAGCATCCCCTCCCTCCAGCTCAACAAGGCCTAGGTAGGTAGTCACCACATTTGCCTTGTTCTCACTAAAATACAGAATTACAATCCCAAGGTACTTTGAGACACTTACATCAGTGCTTTCATCAAGAAGGAGGATGTATTTGCTGTCTCCAGTATCAGCCACCAATCAGTCTGAAAACACCCCATTGATCATTTCAGTACACTTGGTACGGTGCATCCAAAAATGTTTGACTGCACTGGAATCTGGAAAAGCAGCTTTGCATGCTTTACCAATGTGGTCACAAGAGAGAATGGAGCAGTGCTCTGCTGTAGCCATTGCCATTGTTGCCTCTGCCTCTTTAAAAGAGTCAGTGTTTTTTGGAGAAAATGGCAATGTAGATTGCTTGGCTTGATTATAAGGCTTGGACTTTTCATTGTGCTTCTGAGTTGATGCATGCTTTTTAATGCCAGATAACTTGGCACAAAATTCTGTCTTGCACTACAGACAGTAAGCCCTTCTGTCATTGCCCACATAGGGCTTCAGCCACCCCTTAAATTCAGGGATCAGCTCCCATTCTTTTCTATATTTTTGGGAATATATTTTAGAGTGTGACATGTTACTATTTGAATGTGTGTAATGTTCTAGCTGTGTGTATATATGTATTTATATTTGTATTGTGTATGCACTTTTTATATTTGTATTATGTGTATATGTTTTTTATATGTGTATACGAGTTTAATGAAGTTTACTGTTGTGTTTGAATAAGTACAGTGTACAGTCTCTAGATAAATGATCTGAATTCAGTGAGTTCAGAAACTGGAATGAACTAAAGCCCTGTGGTAGTGAGTAATATAAGTGCATGACAAGAATAAACGGTCACAATAATTTTTCAAATTTAATACAAAGGAGAAGCTGGTAAGTGATTGGTCTGTGGCAACACAGCGTGCACATGCGCAGTTCATTCACATCTATGTCAGCTGCTGTGCCGTCAAAGAAATGCGCTGCTTGTCTCTCAGCCCCTCACTGAACAGAGCAGCCGCACAGAGGGGTGTGACTGCAGCGGGGAAGCAAGACCTCGTGCTCACACAGGACAGTACTGGTGATATTTGGAAAGTCACTAAGGTTTGTCCAAAAAAACGCTAGATTTGTCGCTAGTCGCTTTTTTGGAAAAAAGTCGCTAAAGGGGTCTGAAAAGTTGCTAAATCTAGCAACAAAGTTGCTAAATTGGCAACACCGGACTCGTCATTCTTGCTGATGTCATCACCAACTTGATGATGTGGTTCGAGCTGTGCATTGCTACACAGTCGTGAGTCAGCAGAGTGCACAGCAGTGGACTGAGCACACAGCCCTGGGGGCCCCAGTGCTCAGTGTGGTGGTGTTGGTGCTGTTCAAACCTCCCCTTTATCTCCAAGATCCTAGAAAAGGTTGTAGCACATCAGCTATGCTCATACATAAATAGGAATAACATTCATGAAATGTATCAGTCAGGATTTAGACCTCATCATAGCAGAGAGACAGCGCTGGTTAAAGTGGTAAATGACTTACTTCTGGCCTTTGATCAGGGTTGTGTCTCCTTGCTTGTGCTGCTTGACCTTAGTGCAGCTTTTGATACCATTGATCATGTTATTCTCCTCGATAGACTAGAAAACGTAGTAGGCATTAAGGGAATGGCTGTTTCCTGGCTCAGGTCTTATTTAACTGATGATTATAAGTTTGTAGACGTAAATGGTGACTTCACTTCGCATACTAAGGTAAAGTTTGGTGTCCTGCAAGGCTCTGTTTTAGGCCCACTGCTTTTTTCTCTCCTGGCTCAGGTCTTATTTAACTGATGATTATAAGTTTGTAGACGTAAATGGTGACTTCTCTTCGCATAGTAAGGTAAAGTTTGGTGTCCCGCAAGGCTCTGTTTTAGGCCCACTGCTCTTTTCTTTATATATGCTACCTCTGGGCAAAATTATTCGTAACTATACTACACCTTTATGCTGATGACACACAGTTGTATGTTTCAGCAAAGCCAGATGACAGACACCAGCTTAATAAAGTTGAGCAATGTGTAAAAAACATTAGAAACTGGATGTTTATTAACTTTCTCTTACTTTATCCTGACAAGACAGAACTACTTGTAATAGGACCACATGCAGTTAGACATAAGCTTTCTGATTACATAATAACTCTGGATGGCCTTTGTGTTTCATCATGTGCAGCAGTAAAAGACCTTGGTGTGACTATCGACTCTAGTCTTTTTTTTGAAGCTCATGTAGATAATATCACTAGGATCGCTTTCTTTCATCTCAGAAATATTGCTAAAATAAGAAATATATTGTCACTACACAATGCAGAAAAATTAGTTCATGCTTTTGTTACCTGTAGGTTGGATTATTGTAATGCCTTACTGTCTGGATGTTCCAGTAGCAGCATAAACAAGCTGCAGTTAGTCCAGAATGCAGCAGTGAGAGTCCTTACTAGAACCAGAAGATATGACCACATCACCCCTATCTTATCCACACTGCATTGGCTCCCAGTCAAATTTCGTATTGATTATAAAATACTACTATTTACCTATAAAGCACTAAATGGTCTCGCGCCACAGTACCTGAGTGAACTTTTGGCCTTTTATGATCCACCACGCCTACTTAGATCAAAAGGTGTAGGCAATTTTTTCGGTGCCTCGATTAGTGCGGGCTACAGCTGGGGGAAGAGCTTTCTCTTACAAAGCCCCACAGTTATGGAACAGCCTTCCACTTAGTGTTCTGGGCTCAGACACAGTCTCAGTGTTTAAGTCTTGGCTGAAAACATATTTGTTTAGTCAAGCCTTTTGTGAATAGTTTTTTTCTTAGGTACAGGGGCAGGTCTGAAGGGTTCACAGGCATAGAGTGTTGTGGTGAACCGGAATGTGTCAACGGTGGAGTGGCTGGCTGCCTTATGTCCCAGGGTGCCCTCATGTCTGTGTTAGCTTCTGGCTCTCCCTTTTAGTTATGCTGTCATAGCGAGTCTTGCCGGAGTCCCTGCTTGCACTCTGCACGCAAAGTACATTGTCCTTAACCACTAGAGGACAAAAGCTTACCTAACAATCTCTCTCTCCATCTCTCTCTCTCCATCACACTCTGTCAAGCTACACATGCTACTTCTGAGATGCCAGTGATCCTGACCCCTTCTGCTCTCCAGACCTGCCTGACCCATCCTGATGCCCTACTTCTGGTTGGAGTTCTGAACAGTTGAGTTCGCTCGCTGCTGCTGGGGCCCCATATGGACGACCTGAAGAACTGTTTGGATTGCTGGGGATGGTGCCACCTGGGGGCTGTGGAGATGACTTGGGGATCTCATATGGGGAGCTGTACTGTGATGGCTTGGGACTGCGATTGCTGTGGTGGCTTTGGGGCTGCAGTTGCCATGAGCAACTTTGTACTCAGGACTCCATCAATGGACAGTGGATAGATTTTAACCAACCGGACTTCTTGCGAAAACTGTGATGAATTTATTGGTTGCACAATTGCACTATTTGTCCATATAGTACACAATAATAGAAGGTATTTATTTATAATTGCACTATCCGTTGCACCCAGATGAGGATGGGTTCCCTTTTGAGCCTGGTTCCTCTCAAGGTTTCTTCCTCATATTGTCTCAGGCAGTTTTTCCTTGCCATCATTGCCTCTGGCTTGCTCATTAGGATAAATTCACATATTTACAGTATATTTTTTTAATCCATTTATGTCTGTAAAGCTGCTTTCTGATAATGTCCATTGTTAAAAGCGCTATACAAATTAAATTGAATTGAATTGTCCAGGGAGCAGACATTGGAGAGCAAGATGGACGGGAGAGCTGGGAGGCTAGGGTTTGTTTTTAGCCTAGCATGTAGTCCTGCCCTCTTGGTGCGCTTTTGCTTCCTCGCACACCCATTACGACATCCCCTCCCCCGGCACTGGCATCAGGCGACACCGAGGACTGGAGGCCTGGTCCCAGCAGCAAGCCGAGATTGTGTAGCTTCTCCAGCAGATCTTCATGCAGGTCGGTTGTTGCACTAATATATACTAATGCCTAAACTAATTCATTGTTGAAGCACCTTTTGATTTTATTACACCAATCAGTCTTTTTGGCTAAGAGTCTATCAGCTTGGCACATCTTGACTTGGCAATATTTTCTCACTTTTTCTTGCAAAAACATTCTAGATCCATCCAATTGTAAGGGCATCTCCTGTGCACTGTCCTTCAGGTCACCTCACAGATTTTTAGTTGGATTCAGGTCTGGGCTCTGGCCCCGCCATTCAGAAACATTGATCTTCTTTTGGTTAAGGTGTTCCTTTGTTGATTTGGATGTATGCTTTGGGTCATTGTTCTGACACCTGAAGGTTTTGCACTAAAATTGACTGGTATTTGTAACTATTCATAATTCCCATGCTGAAAGCCCCAGTTCTAGCTGAGGAAAAGCAGCCCTAAAGAATGATGCTGCCATCACCATGCTTCACCGTGGGTATAGTGGTCTTTTGGTGGGTTTTTTTTGCAGCAAACATAGCTTTTGGAATTTGGGATTGGTCTCATCAGAGCATAACACATTTTTTTTGTGAGAAAGCGCTTCCATCTAGCCACCCTACCCCATAGCCCAGACATGTGAAGAATATGAGAGATTGTTGTCACATGCAGAGAGTAATCAGTACTTGTCAGATGTTCCTGCAGCTCCTTTAATGTTGCCATAGGTCTCTTGGCAGCCTCCCTATTAAGTTTTTGTCTTGTCTTTTCCTAAATTTTGGAAGGACATCCTGTTCTTGGTGATGTCACTGTGGTGCTCCATTTTTTCCACTTGCTGATGAGGGCCTTCACGGTGTTCCATGGTGTCTAATGTTTTGGAAATTTTTTGTTCCTCTCTCCTGATTGATATCTTTAGAAAGTGGGACCCTGTACAGACTTTGTAAGCTCTTTGTAGACCATGGCTTCGGCAGTTGGATGAAAACAAGAAATTGTGACGAACATCCTACAGAAACATCTGATCTTTATTTGGGGTGAATCAAAATAAATTCATTGATGACAACTGTATGACAATTACTTTTGAACATGCGATTAAATGTGATTGGTTCATTCTGAACACAGCCACATCCCCAGTTATAAAAGGGTGTGTATACTTATGCAACCAGGTTATTGTAACTTTTTAAAAAAAATTCCCTAAAACCTTTCTGATTGTTTTTCACTTAATTTTTATACATTGTAATTTCACATTGAGGGTGGAAAAAGTTCTGATATGATTTGTCTTGGTTTCATTTTTTACATTGCAAAAACCTGCCATTTTAACAGGGTGTGTAGGCTTTTTATATCCATTGTAATCTTGAATGGCTGAGAGATTTTGCCTGGATAATTTACAAACAAGACTGAAGTGTTGCTTAAACATTATAGAATGGCTTGCCTCCTGACAATTTATGGTGTTTCACATTCAAGGAGTAATATTTAAAAATTTTCTCAGTTTTAGATTAAAAAAAAAAAATTGTACACAAAGGAAGATGTTTTTTTGTTACTTCATAATTTAACAATATATAAATCAAATGTCCTAACTGCACATCATGTTGTCGTGTCAATGCCGTAGTCAGTGAGAACTTACTAACCCTAGAACACACCAAAAATGACCACCACAGACTACAAGTCGCCTGCCTTCTTGCCTGTTTCTGTTTCTTGCTTCATGTTTTTCATCTGTTTGCTAGTTTCTTTGATAAACATTCAACTGCATTTGCATCCGTCTCCGACTCCATCGCATTATGTTTGTATTCTTTTTATGTTTAATCATAAAACTATTACAGCTCAATATTGCAGTTTTATTTAAATTAGTATATTTCTATTTACATTTATTTTAAATGATTTAAATGTAATTATTTAATTTAAAGAAGTTAAGACTATTTAAAACTCACAGCTCAGCTGGTGGAAAAAGGTTTTTCTGACATCAACCCTAAACTCAGCAAGTGTGTTCCAAAAAGCAATTATAAAAATTTTGTAGTAATGATTTGAAAATTTAACATTAAAATTTATCAGTGGTTCTTATTTTTATGCTATTGTCAGTATTCCCAAAACCTTGATCTATGAGCCTTTTTAATTGTAGTTAAAAATTAAATGATTTATTTAATTATCTCTGCACAGCCCAGCTGAAAAAAGATAAATAATAGAAAATGCTAAACAAACAAACAAACAAACAAAAAACTCTAAAGAAATTATCCAGCTCAACATGTCAAGATTAACACACCTGAAATGTGAAGGAGGTGAACAATAATCTCAGTGTCCTTCAGAGACTTTCTGCCGTATCTGATAAACTATTTGCTATTTTTCTTCTTTTAGGCTTTATGACTACTGCAAGTGACGTCATCCTCTCCCTACTTTCCAAATCAGATTGGATGGAAATCTGAGATGTACAGGGCACAGCACCAACACCCCAGTTGTGATGATGATGGTGGTGGTGGACAGCGTTGTGTAACACACCATGACTGAACTCCATAGCATGTGATTTACATGATAGCATGTGATACTGCAGCCCCACTATTGTGTAGTTCCTACTGACAGTCTGATTACATCCTGCACTGTCTTTCTCAGTCACATGAAGAACAGTGCTCTTTTGTTTTTCCTTCCATATCACACTAATCACATGATTTTAAAGAGACCATTTACAGGGTGTATCACAGTGCTTATATTTATACTCCTATAGATCTTCTGTGTGACTTTTAATCATTCTTTCAGTCTGAATCATCTGTTAAGGTTTCATGAAACATTCATCTTTGTCCCAACTTTCAGTTCAGTTCAATTAATTTTTTATCGTTCCATGAACCTCCTGATCTGCATATTTACCAAAGAGAAAAGCTATTTAACTATAAGCTTGACAAACCAAAAAGGTTTTCAAATATTGAGACTGTGTCTGAATGCTGAACAGGCGTTCCATAGCCATGGCTTTGTAGGGAAAAATTTCCACTCCGTGCTGTAGTCTTAATTACTGGAGCCTCGAGTCAATAAACACAACACTTTCTATGCTGAACATGATGCACGTTTTGCAACCCTATTTCCATAGAAAACCTTTTAAACAAAATCAGAGTGGATGGAAACTTTTCCCTCAACTGTAACCATGGATACAACTCGGAGAAGTTTCTCTGGAGAAATTTCTGTAAAGCTGCTTTGTGACAATGTTGATTGTTAAAAGTGCTATGTAAATACATTTAATTTAATTGAAAATGGGCGAAGGCAAAAAGTGGACAAAGGAGGAAAAACAGCAGATAAAAGGTAAAAAAACAGGAAAATGGCAGACAAATGTAGAAAAACATGAAAAAAGTGGAAATATGGTGGACAATGGTGGACAAATGGGAGACAAAGGTGGACAAAGGAGAAAAAAAAAAGCAGACAAACAGTAGACAAAAGTAGAAAAATGACAAAGGCAGACAAAGGTGGAAATACAGCAAAGAAACAGCAGACAAACGTAGAACAAATGGTGCACAAAGGCAAAAAATAGGAAAAAGGTAGAAAAATGACAGACAAGCGACTGACAAATGGAGGACAATAGTGGTCAAAGGTGGGAAAACTGGAAAAACGGCAGAAGCAATTAACAAACAGTGGACAAAAGTGGTCAAAAATCAGAAGTGGTCTTTTGATTTTTAGGTATACACAAAGCTGTTTGTCTCTAGCATTTAGCTGGAATGTAAGTGGTGGGTGTTTTTTTTTTTTTTAGTATTATGCTATTTCATGTGCATCTGATTAAGGTATTTTAGAACACATCATCAATAGTGTACCTTAGACTTATCAGGTTTTTCGGTCTCTGAACTCTATACATCTTTGTCTGAGGTGGCCAGCCGCAGGTTGACCACTCCTCGGTTTGTGTCTCATATCGTATTGGATGTTGGTTACATATATATTTTATTTTATCAATTTATTTATAATTCATTTAAATTTTTTTGTCCATAATATGTTTATTCATTTTTGGATATCCTTTCCTTGATAAAACTTCCTCTAGGTTATGTTTTCTTCACTTGGCCTATAATATAGTAACTATGCCTTAAACATGTCAAATATTAAATGTTAAACATTAAATGCTAATATTAAATATTAAAATGAAATATTTTTTTTTAGGTACAACCTGCTGTGTTTCATGATTTCTAAGTGTAGGTGAAGGTGAGAAACTATACATCTCTGCCAGTGGCTCTCTGTTAACATCGCAAGGTTTCCCAAGCCACTTTAGCGGAGTCCGCTACCTCATGAGGTGGGTGGAGTCCGTGCATCCCAGCAGATGATCCCGATACAGGTCAACAAGCTTCTACTGGGCGGACCCCTTGGGGATCATGGTGCTGATAGGACTGCGCAACCCACAAACAGCTGAGTTGAAGTACAGTGATTTCCCCTATCGCAAGATTATTGTGTGGTTGAATAGGGAATAAAGGAAAGTGGTTTAGGGTTAGGGCTCGGGGTCGGGGTTAGGGTTTAGGGTTAGGTATTGGTTGAAGTACAATGATTCCCCCCATCGCAAGATTATTGCGTGGTTGAATAGGGAACCAAGGAAAGTGCACGGGCCGGCGCTTGTTATGCATTGCCATTGTTCCTGTAGCAAAGCCTGGCTTGGTGTCTGCTAATTTAAAAATCCAATCGAGCATAACTCGATCGGGCGTTAAGCTGGTAGGTTTGGAGCTGATGTAAATGTTTTAGCCTTTTAAACTTCCTCCTATTTTACTTTGATTAATCTCAGTGTTAAAATATGAAGCCTTATTTAATGAACTTCAGGACACATCAGCAGTGTACCTCAGAGTCATCAGGTGTTTCGGCCTTTCAAACACTGTACACCCTCGTCTGAGGCGGCCAGCCGTAGGTGGATCAGTCCTCGGCTTGTGTCCCATAACCAATTGGACAGTGTTTGCATATTCATTCTTAGTTTAACTAATTAGTTTAATTAATTATTTATATATATATATATATATATATATATATATATATATATATATATATATATATATATATTTATTTTTATTTTTTTTTTATTCATTAAATATGTTTTTGTTAATTATTTGTGTCCCTAGCATGTTTGTTTGGAGATGCTTTTCCTAATAAAATGGTACTTATAATAAAGTAATCATGCCTTAAATATGGCAAATATTAAACATTATTTGTGAATATTAAAATAGGTTTACTTATTTATTTATTTTTATTTGTTTATTATATTTTAATCTTATTTTATTTTACTTATTTTATTAATATTTAAAAACATTTATTTTATTTTTTATTTTATATTTCCTACCTGTAGGTGCAGTTGAGAAACTTACCTCTCTCCGAGTGGCTCTTTGTTAACACTGCAAGGTTTCCCAAGCCGCTCAAACAGAGTTTTCTGCCCCGTGAGGTGGGGTACTAGGGATACTAGGGTGGAGGGTAGGTTTAGGTGTTAGGTTTAGGTTTAAGGCTGATATTAGGGTTAGGTATTGGTTGAAGTGCAATGATTTCCCCCCATGGCAAGATTATTGCGTGGTTGAATAGGGAACCAAGGAAAGTGCACGGGCTGGGTTAGGGTTAGGGTTAGGGGGTTAGGGTCAGGGTCGGGGTCAGGGTTAAGGGTTAGGGTTAGGTTTTTTGAATTTACAATGACCCCCCCCATTACAGTCCATGAACTGCGTGGTTGTATAGGGAGTCAAGGGAAGTGCACGGGCCGGCGCCTGTTAAGCACTGCTATAGCTCTGGTAGTTACTGGGTCTTTTCAATTGCCACTGTTGGCTTTCGGTTGGATTTTGATTAGTTTAAGGTGTTATGGGAGGGAGAGCAGAGTGAGGGCGAGCCATTAGACTGAGCAGGTCAACCCCCATATTTCCGCTCACCCACCCATCTTTTTTACCATCCTTTGATGAAACTAAGGCTAGGCAAGTGTGAGAAAAAGGAGTGTAAGTGGCAAGTGTTAGGGTGAGGTGTTAGGTTTAGGGCTGAGATTCAAGGGTTAGGGTCAGGTGGCTGAAGGTGGGGGTAACGGTAAGATTTTAGGGCTAGGGTAAGGATTAGGGTCAGGGTCAAGGTCAAGATTAGGATAGGGCTAAGGCTAGATATTTGCAAAAGCACAATGGCTTTCCCCATCACAAGAACATCCCCTGGTTAAATAGGGAGCCAAGGTGCACAGGCCGGTGTCCACCAAGTACCGCGACCGGTCCTGCAGCAAACCCCCGCTTGGGTTCTGCTAATCAAACAAATCCAATCGAGTAAAACCTGATCAGGCTTCAAGCTGGAAGGTTATTGGCTGATATATATGTATTAGTGTGTTAAGTTTGATCCTATCCTGCTTTAATTAATTTAATTAGCGAATTCAATTTAACTTATTAATTCAGTGTAATAAATACAAATAACTTAATCTTAGTGTTAGAATATTACGCCTTGTCTAATTAATTTCAGGACACATCATCAGCAGTGTACCTCAGAGTCGTCAGGTGTTTCGGCCTTTTAAACACTGTACACCCTCGTCTGAGGTGGCCAGCCGTAGGTGGATCAGTCCTCGGCTTGTGTCCCATGCCCAGTTGGATGGTGTTCTATATATTTGTTAGTCTTAATTAATTAATTCTTGCTAGTTTAGTTGTTGTTGTCGTCCCTAGCTTATTTGTTCAATTCTGTATATGCCTCCAATAGATTATGTTTCTGTGCCTGTTTCTTATATTTAATATTTTTCTTATATTTCTTTATATTATACCTAAGTATATATATATTCTTTTTTATCTCTATATATTTCTTTATATTCAGTATTTTTCTATATTTTCTTTTCTATGTTGGAACCATTGTAAAAAGTATTTCACTGTTAGTCATACTGTGTATGGTTATGCATGTGACTAATAAAACTGGACTTTAACATATAATGGCATTAACATGCCCTAAAGCCACCAATTTTAATTTAGTTCTAGGCTTAGAACTAAAATAGGTTGAATAATTTTATTTATTTATTTATTTATTTATTTATTTATTTATTTATTTATTTATTTATTCATTTAAATTAATTTGAAGTAACATGGGTAGGAGTCTATTAATTTTAACCTCCTGTTCTATAATAACGTTATCAGGAACATAAAATAAGTTGTCTAATTACAAAAAAGTGGGGTGCACAATGGACTGGTGCATGAGAGATGTCAACCACCAAGTAGAAGACTTGTCACTTACCTAGCCCTACCCAGAATGACTTGTTAACACTGCAAGGTTTCCCAAGTCACCCGAGCAGAGCCTGCGATTAGGTCCACCCAGCTGAGAGTTGTCTAACTATCCAAGCCTCTCTTCGTTAGCACCGCAAGGTATCCAAGTTGCTTGGCAAGGCCCTATCTAGCTAAACCAGGGGTCCAGAGGTAGGTCCCGTGCAATATGTCACCTCCAGATGACCCTGGCTGGGTATCAAACCAGCAGATGATTTCCCTACCTGTTTCCCCTCACAAAGAGTTGGAACCCTTCGGGAAGCCATCAAACTTCTACTGGGTTGGGTCCCCAGGGGTTAAGCAAACGCCAGCGGATTCCTTCCTAGTTCTCCCCCAAATACTTAGGGAAAAATCTTTAGAAAGAGATCAGGCTTCTACTGGCGTAGCTACCCCCCAAAAATTGGAGTGCAAGAAGCCAAACTGAATCAAGTCATTAATATGGAACGGTGTCCTGGAGAGGGTGAATTCTAACATTTTTTTAGATTACCCATATTTTGTATTTAGGGGATTCTACTGTGTAGAAAGAAAAAAACGTTGCGTGCATAGCTCGAATTGTTCCAGAGATATTCACGTTTAAAGTTATTATGAAAAAAGGACCAAGATCCTTTTTTCCGCATATTTAAAAAGGTGCAGCGAATAGGAATGAGAGCTGCGAATAATACTTAATTTTAAACCTATCCTTAGTGGAAATTAATCTGACGTTTCTGTGTCTTCACACAGGCCTAAGCACAAGACCCGACAACATGACCCACATGAAAGACCTGGATTAGGTAGGCCCCAGGGTTTATTTATTTACTTATTTACTTATTTACTTATTTA
>CM040989.1:0-17356 GCA_022985145.1 Pangasius djambal
TCTCCGTCAGTGTTCTAACTAGCATACATCTATCGCAAATAAAGTTATCGCTAACGACGGAGGGAGACTGGCTAAACATAGCGCACTCAGCGCACTGAGTAAGCTGGCTAGACATACTCACGTACCGTATTAGTGGTGGAGTTGTAGATGAAAAAGTTTGGCGTTCTGGGATTTCTGGGAATTGGTGGTCCCGAAGGTGGACCTACCTAAAGTAACCAAAATGGAGGACATAGACACAGGGACTCCAATTTTGAAAATCTAACCAAGGCAACCAAAACGGAAGCCTCAGATAAAGGGACCATCCAGAAGCCACAAAGTCAGCACCCTCATTTTGAAGGGAAAACCAAAGCCACAGACAAAGCTGCTCCTTGGGAAAACATAAACAACATTCTCAACATTACGAAGGATTATCCTTAGAACAGCCAGTAAGGGGAGACATACTACTAAGCAAACAATCATTTCCCTTTAATTGCTATTAAAATTCTGATTCTTAACTGTAACTGAACACTCCCTGCCTGGCGTAATTGAGCCACCATTAAATGATGCTTGTTGGACATATTACTTTGACAAAGAACTCTCTATCATTTCAGGTGAGCCATAACATTCCCCTAGCCTGGCCAAAATCATGTTCAACCCTCTCTCAGGGTTATTTACATTCACCAATCAAATCCAGTTGACATGTTCTGCAGACTCTTTTCCCAGTCACTTGACAAAAAGGTTGATTTTTTTCTCTGTATGTCAAGTCTAAATCTCTGATGGCATTCTTAAAAGAACTTTGCCAAGCTCTGTACAATTTTGGTTGAATTTTAGCATCCCTGTAGAAAAAAGTTCACGGCGAGCTAGATTACAAACAAAGTCAGTCATGCTGAAGTTATTATGAATGTAGGCAGCAGCAGATGAGAGCCCTGGAGCTGTGCTGTACTCTGGATGAAATCTTGGAATGTCAAGTGATTGTGGCTGATAAATTTGTCCTATGTGGTCATCAGAAAATGCTTCTACACCAGGCATAAAGAGAGATGGGCTGTTTGTCTCTGCTTGCTGCATGACATAATCTTTTGTGCGCTGTGCTGAATCTATGGGAGTGTGATTTGGTAAAAGCCTACAGCTTAATCGTTCACTATGATCAACAGCAGCTTCGAGCACATCAGCCTTTGCTACAGCTGCAGCGGTTTCTTTCTCTTGTTTTAAAATGTCCATAGAAGCTTCAAACCAAGACTTTTCTATTTTCATTTTCATTTCTTTCTTAGCAAGTGCCTTTGCAGCCTGTGAGTTCACTCATGCTATGGCAGCAGCATAACATGTTGAAGAGTTACTTGAGTGTTGTGTGGAGACACAAGACCTGGTCTTCCCTGTTGGTGAGCTTTTCTTCGACATGAAGAACAACTTAAGGTTACTTGCTTGATAGTGTGTAGAATCAGCTTGAACTGCGATGTCTGCCAGGCTGAGCCATTATTTTACTGTACTGTCCTCTATATACGTCCTCTGTACACTTTGACAGCAAGCTAAATTCCACTTTCCTTAAAAGTTCAGACACATAATGTCTCTTTCCAATTTTTTAATAAGGATGAGGTAAAACTATGAAATAGAAAGGAAAACAATAAATCAATATGAATTTACATTCACAATGTGTACATGAAATAAATACTTCTTACAACTGTCTATGTAATCTACCAAAGGATAGATTTAACTCTTAAAGACACTGCTTTGCTTGTTTAGTAATGACATGAAATTAAATAGGAAAACAAATGAGAGTAATAATGAAGCAAAGGTAACACATTATAGCTCCCATACAATCTAATAAGAAAATTCAGCTGACATGAACAACTATCTGCATAAACTATGAATACTTAAAAAATAATCAAATACTATTCAAGATGTATAAACAATAGTAATGAAACATACCGCCGAAGCTACCAAAGGCCAAAGATGAATGCAAATGGATGCTGATTCACTGCTATATCTGTACAGAGCTGGACAGCATGGAAAAACATTAACTTCCTTATTGATTACCTGACCAGTCACATGACAATCTCAACATTATGAAGGATTATCCTTAAAAAAGCCAGTAGAGGGAGACAAACTACTAAGCAAACAAACATTTCTCTTTAATTGCTATTAAATTTCTGAGTCTTAACTGTAACTGAACAGCATGTTCACACTGTCACAAATGCTACATAGGTGAAATTAAAAACACATTAATATTAATGTTAAAACACACACCCAATACTATTTTATTTATTTTTGCACTTGTACAAAATAGATGCAAGTAGAACTAGAAACTACAGTATATGTCTCTCAGAGTCTATTTCGAAATGCCTTGATATGTAATAATAAATATAATAATTGTAAAAAAATAAAATAAAATCACAGACCCAGTTTTTGCTTAACAGACCCTTAGGGTTCCCCAGACCCCATTTTGAGGGGGTAATAGTATTTAAATACTATTATTTATTAGTGTGAATACACTGATAAAAAATGCACAGTTAATCAATCATTTTAAAGAACATGGTTTGGATAAATTAACAATCTCAGGGTTGGAAGAAATCGCTCTAAACACAAACCCATACCCCACAATCAAGTTTTAAAGATCAGGCCAGGGATATTCTTATTGTCTATATCTATATTTATTACATTACACAAGTTTTAACCCAAAGTTTAAATTACATTTTAGCTCCTTATAAAGCCATGATTGTCAAATTTTAAAGATCAGGCCAGGGTTGTTTCCGTTGTCCACACAAGGGCAGAATCCAGATTCATTAAAGCACACAAACTAAAACTAAAAGTCTACACGACATTTTAATTCTCATGACCATAGAAAATGTAGGTCTTAAAATGTCTCTGGATTATCAAAATGAGATTAAGGTTTCAGGGGAGCCATAAAACAACAAAACCTGTGCGTTTGGATAAATAGACAGTGGGGTTTGACAGCAGGAGGCTGGACAAGGGACCAAGGGAGAACATTTTTCTATATTTTGGATTTTAGATGATAGTGAATGACACAAATTGAGAGTTATTAAAAATAAGATTGAACACAAAACACTAAATAGGAGGGTGAATTAAGCACTTACCTTTTACAGAGTGGAAGACAATCAACACTTACTTTTTGAATGTAATAGCACTAAGAGTGAAAATAGTGCTTGCCTTCAAGCACTTTGACTACAAATCCCTAGTCCATTCTTCTTGGTTGAACCTACTGAACAGAACCATAGAACTTATATAGTCATTTGAATATGAATTTATAAAGGTCCCTAATCACGAATAGGATCTTTAAATATCTTATCTTTAATAACTCAAAAGCAAAAAAAGATAGACCCTAGCAGTTTTTGTGCTTGTGAGCATGGAACTTGCCTAGTCAAATTAGCCGGTCATGATCTTAGCCAGTAGGTGTCACTGTTTACTCACTATAATGATGCAGAGCTTGCCATGTAATCATCTGGACTGTACATCCATCAAAAAAGTTCAGCTGTTTGGAGGTTGAGCGGTTCCATCAGCGGCACGACCTCCAAGGGGTCCACCCAGTAGAAGCTTGTTGGCCTGCATCGGGGTCATTTGCTGGGATGCACAGCCTCCACCCACCTTGTATGGCTGCAGATTCTGCTAGAGAGGCTTGGGAAACCCAGCGGTGCTAGCAAAGAGCCACTGGCAGAGAGGTGAGTTTCTCACATTCACCTATGCTTAGAAATCATGAAACACAGCAGGGGATGGATGGATGGATGGATGGATGGATGGATAGATAGATAGATAGATAGATAGATAAAAATTTTTTTAAAAAGAATGTTTAATTTTAATATTAATATTAATAGGTAATGTTTGATATTTAAATGTTGACATGTTTAAAGCATTGTTGTGCCATTAGAGGGCAAGTGCAGTAAAATATAACCTTGTGTGAGTTTTATGCAGGAAAGCGGATCCAGGACCGAACAAATATGCCAGGGACACAAATAATTCGTTAAATAAATAACTTCATAGACAAGCACCAGCTAATTGGACATGGGACACAAGCCAAGGACTGATCCACCTGCGGCTGGTCACCTCAGACGATGGTGTACAGTGTTTAAAAGGCCGAAACTCCTGACGACTCTGAGGTACACTGCTGATGTGTCCTGAAATTAATTAGTCAAGGCTTAATATTCTAACATTGAGAATTAGCCTACAGCTTTATCCTAAAATATTATAAATAAATTTTAACCTAATATTAAACAAAGCATCTACCACAACAAAAGAGAAATTAGGATAGGATGAGGTTTAAAACACATAAAAAGTTAAATCAGCTCCAAACCTACCAGCTTTAAGACTGACCGAGTTATGCTCAATTGGATTTGTTAAATTAGCAGACCCCAAGTGGGGGTTTGCTACAGGAACAATGGCAGTGCTTAACAAGCCCCGGCACTTTCCTTGGTTCCCTATTCAACCATGCAATGGATTATTGTGATGGGGGAATCATTGTACTCACCAATACCTAACACTAGCCCCTATACACCATGTGACAGCAACACCTTCTTTGTTGATTTTTTCTCTTGTGAGTCACAAAACTGTCAAGCTCCATAATGGAGGGCTTTTGGGAGGTAGGAAGAAACTAGAGAACCAGAGGAAACTCACACAGACATGAACAGAACATGTGAAACTCTGCACTGACAGTTCGATTGAACTGGAGACCCTGTAGCTGTGAGACATCAACACTATCCAATGCATCACCCTGCCACCCTCATACCAGTGTATCATAACAATATTGTACACATTGTATATCACTCTTGTTTCCGTCTAAGCTAATGTATTTACAATGTAGCCATTTCACTCTCACTCAAATCACTATCAAAGTAAGTGTCCAAGAAAATGGATTTATTAAGCAAGGAATCGCAGATTCAATAAGTTAAATAAAGTGACATAACATTTGAACAATACATAAAGTCTAATGGCAATTCCTTGCAGAAGTCAATTTTGTTTGTTTTTGAAATATACAAGTTAAAACTAAAATAAATTACCATGGGACAAGCCTTAAAAAGTTACAACAGTGTTGTGTAAGTTGACATCATCACTAGAGGGAGCTGCTTCCCTAACCTGAGTGTTTTTAGTTTTCTACCATAGCAAATCATTTAAGTTCATATTCAATGGAGAAGCCAAGAAAAGATGGCACTGTTGGCAGTGGGTGTAACAGATTCTGTACTGTATACATAAAATCTGCCAAATGTGTAAGCCAATAAAAAAAGACAATGTAGGCAGGTACTACTCTGTCTCTATCAAAATATAATAAAAAAAAAAACATTGATCAAGACGAAAAAATTGTTAGCATACACACTAAGGATTCCTATACAGGTAATATCTCACCTTTGCCAGCCATAATAATCATTTGTGTGCAGGCTATGTATGGATTTGTTCTGAAATTTATGAAATTTATTTAATTCATTTTCAGCCCCCATCTTCAGTAACAGCTGTGGTGGATCCGGAGCCTAACCTGGGTTAGGTGGCCGTGGAGCAGGAATACACCCTGGATGGGGCGCCAGTCCACCACAGGGCACCGTGCACACACATTCACACATGGGGCAATTTAGAGTTGCCATCATGTTTCTGGACAGTGTGAATAATTTAGACTACCTGGAAAAAATCCATACAGACACTGGGACAGCATGTGAAACTCCACACAGGCAGTAACCAGATGTTAGGCTCAATCAAACTTTAATCATTTAAGTTTTCATTCATACATAATCATAAATTATTACAATTATTATTATCTGTTCACTGACAATTACTGAATGTGAAGTTAGACCAGGCCATTTGCTTTGATTATATAGCTATATAAACCTAAAACTAAATTTTCGAAATACCTCATATATCTTAATCTAAGGGTTTCTTCTACTCCGTTTACCAAGGTGTACATGTCATTCTGTTTAAATAGAGTAGAAATGTTGGTCATTTAATGTATTTACTCTGTGGTGACGAAACTGACAGCCTTTAAATCAGCCAAAGCTTTTTTCCCCAATATTTGTACCAGTATTGGCTCTATAGCTAAATAAACACCCACTTGATGTTGAACCAATCTGCATAAACACCATTTATGCAAAATTATTATAACTAAATTTCAAGCTTATGGCTCTTAAATGAAAAGAGAGAGATGTTGCCAGCTTATGACCTCATTGAAGCCACTTAGTATGTGGTCACAAGGTTTTTGTGTAGATGTATTTACATGTTTGGGGGCCTGGAGTTTCTGAGATTTTACCTCATATTGCATAAAGCAGTGAGCCACTTTTACTCCAATTATGTAAGGAACCATAATAAAAAAAATGCTTAATTGTATTTAAAGATTCAATTGTATTCAAATTATAATGAACTTTGTCCAGGTAACACATTTATGTATTTAATTAACATATGCTAATTAATAGATGCTGAGAATTGCTCAGATGATTATGGGATCCCATTTGGGTCTGATTGCTCCCAAGGACTTTTTCCTTGCCACTGTCACCTCTGGCTTGCTCATTAGGGTTAAGGTTATTTAAAAAAAAAAATGAATTTTTTGATGTTTTACAAAGATTATAAAATACATTTTAAAATGTTTATAGGTGCATATATGTTATTAATGTGCTGAAAATAGACCTTTCTATTTGAAAAATGTGGTTCTGTCAGGAACTTAAAGAAACTATGGTCTGAGTTCTATTTGTAGTAGGGAATGTCAGAATGCATAACTCTCTGTCGGAAGTGTACTTGGTTGTTAAATGTATACCATTTGGTATGCATTTTTGTGATTTAAAGAAACTAGAACAGTGGTTCTCAAAATGGGGTCTGGGGACCCCCAAGGGTCTGTTAAGCAAAAACTGGGTCTGTGATTTTTTTTTTTTACAATTATTATATTTATTATTACATTCGAAATAGACTCTGAGAGACATATACTGTAGTTTCTAGTTCTACTTGCATCTATTTTGTACAAGTGCAAAAATAAATAAATACCTGCAGTCAAGAGACAGTCTCTAGCATACTCACAACCCACTCAACTAATACACACATGATCAGTTACAAATTGCTTGAAGAGTATGCCTGAGCTCCATCCATAATGAGTTGCAAATGTTCATATGATTCTTGAACAATCTTTACAATGTCATGGATGATTTTGTTAAAAAAGAATGAGGTAAAGATGAACCTGAGCATTCGCTAATAAAAAAAACAGTATCTGTATTCAAATTATTCTAAAATATTCCTAAGTATGTTTTGAATATACTACCAAATTTATGTACATCCATAAATGTACATCAATTTGTGCCTTATAGAAATATCAAATAATGTAAATGGTATGTAAATAATGTAATGTTGATCATGATTTAAATCAAACTGTAATATAGTACACATTTTATAAACACATTATTGTAAAATTTTAATTTAGAAATGGTGGCTCTGTTGTGCTGTGATCATACGTATTTATTTACTAACATAATCCAACTATAATATTTAGGATATTTATAAGAGCCATAGAGCTGTCTATTCCTTAATTTTCTAACAACTGAATATTTAATGCTGACATTATTTATAAATCTATTTGTGTTTGATTTTGGAAGTTTGGATAAAACACATTCAGTTGAAGTGAACAGTCAAATTGGCTAATAACTATAAGAATTTTTATCTATTAATACCGCTTTCATATTCATGCCCGTCATGTGCAATCCAAATAACCATGTCCAGAATCCCAGTGAAATTCTGAAGGACTAGGCTAGAACAGAACTTCAGCTCCTCCAATGCCATCCCTGTACTGTAGTGTTTGGAGAAAGCTGCAGTTTATATTTGTAACTGCCTGCTAACTCAAGTGTGTATACTGTGTTTTAATTTTAAGTTTAATTTTAACAGTCTGTTTCCCTAAGTGTAACTAATACCCCCTTCTTAAAATACACATGCCATTAGACTTGGGCAGCTGAGATGCTTTCTCATCTTTGCCTGTTTCAGAGAGAGTTTCCATCAAATACTCAGCAAAACAAAATATGCTTACTTTTGTTGCTCCACTCAGTATCAACTATACAAGTTAAGAGTTTAGAGGTAAAATCTGAAGTGTGGATTTCACTGTTTTCTGGTGTCAACTGATTCAAGCTGTTAAACCTGTAAAGATGATTGGCGGAAGTTCAGTTAATGTTCAGAGGACACCGAATGTTCTTTGAGTAGTTTATAGACTCCAAAAGCCTCAGGAGTTAGAAACATGAGATGAAGTTGAAAGCACACACACAATGATGGAGTTTCAATGGGCAGAATAAAACACCACAATTGCACAACTGAAAGATATATTTCCCATGATATGCAACTCTAACTTTTCCATTGTATTACTATAATTGCAGTACTGGATAAAAATAGAAGACACCTGAAGGTTCATTTAGGGTCAGATACATCTAACATTTCAAGACAAAAAGTATAAAATTACCTATTTATTTATTTCCTATTTTATCTTAAGATATAACTCAATAAAATGTATATGCCAAAAAGTACTAACTATATAGCTCTTTTCCATTTGTATTTCTTTTTTTGTATAATTTTCTTCTGGCAAATTAGGTGACTCTGTTAAACAAAGATCAATGCCAAAATTAAATAACGTTCTTGAAATACACTGTGTGTCTTTATGTATTCTATTAAAATAAATATCTGTATAAAACCTTTCCTGACCCTCAACAGCTGGGTCAGGCGAGTATAAACAATGCTGCACCTCAACAATGCCAGAAATAATATCTAACAACCTCAAGGCTTGATCTTTCAGTCATTCATTACACACTAATGTGTTCGAGCATGCAAACCAACTGGCAACGCCTACTCCTAATTGAAGGGGTAATTACTATTCATAAGCCATATAATCTTCACATATGCTCCATGATGTCACAGCTACCACTCATTTCTTGAGAAAAAAACACCTATATCATACAAACTGGCAAATAATGGCAGGATTTATCATTCAAATGGCATGATTACGTATAGACAGACTGTATGATAACACAAGCAAGGTCATAGAATATTTATCATTAAAAGATTTATAAACAAGTAGCTTTTAACTTCTAAATACCCATAATGACAGCAACATACTATGAAATAAGCTGTGTGTGTGTGTGTGTGTGTGTGTGTGCGCCTGCATGTTCTCAAAAAATTTTAAGGAGATTATTAAATCTTTGATGCTTTGCTCTGGGGTAGTACAGACAGTAAATGATAACTACAGTATGTGATGGATGACTGAGGCTGCGGGTGACGTAGGGTTAAAGTAGCATATTCAACTAGTTTTATAACTATTGCTCATTTCACCTGAGGAAAACATGGGGGAAATGGCACATAATCATGTGTTTCAAGTTATGTGGGTGATTTCTTTAGTTTCCACTCATGTGGTCTGCTTTTGATTTTTGTCTGAAGGATAAAATTTTGAGTTTTTTTATATTCAGTAGAGTTTAAGAATTAACCAGAGTTGCCATGCAACATATTTATCATAAGACTTCATTAGAGCAGATGCTTTTCCTAAATACTAAAACTATAGTGTTACAGTGCACTATATATTTACAGTATACATTGCCATTAGAACATTTGCATTTGCATGGAGACTTATCCATGGAGACTTTATCATGGTATGTATTAAAAAAAATGAATGCCTCGTTAAAATGAAGTAATGTAATTATATTTATTGGTAATTTCCGTTCTCATGTTATCAACATGGCACCAAAGCACCCTATTTCCTATTTCCTCTCTCTCTCCCTCTCTCTCTATGTGACTCAGTGTGCAGAGTAATTACCTGCACAGACATGGCGCTGAACAAAGCAATTAGGGAGGGGCTGTAAATAGGAGGTCTAGACTTGATGTCTCTCTCTTACCCCTCCTGACCCCCTTTCTCCCTGCCTCTTTACCCCAGAAAGTTATTGCTAAGCTTAAAACAAACACACACCACAGCATATCACTTTTAATCCACTGCAGACCACAAGGAATCAAAAATGCCAGCTCTGTCTTTAAAAAACTTGAACAGAGTATGATTTGCATAGCTGCAGTCATGCTAGCTTTACAATGAAGTTAGGTTGACCATGCTAGCGCCTCCCATCAGATGAGTTTTTTTATGAGTTTTACGAGTCAGAGAGAAACAGCCATGCTATAGAAAATCCTAAGATTTAAGGGATGTTCTGAGTTGTAGTGTGTTTAGCAAACCAATTTCATTTGTGACTATGTCATTCTTGCATGGTGTCGGGGTGGATTTAGTAGAAACTAATCTCGCAAGCCAGAATAAACACATCCAAGAACTGCCTACTTTTACCAAAATAGGCATTTTGTTAAAGTTTTATTTTGAAATGATCCCTCTCTTTAGATATGAAAATCTAAAATCAGCATTACTCATGCTTTGCCCTATGTCCAACCACAACAATTATAAATCATGACAGTCCTCACTCAACTTGCATACCTAAAACAATGATTAAAATTAAGCAAAACATGTAATTTATCCACATGAAAGTGTTTTTATTTACTTATTTGACTATGTATTACATAGAAGTCCACTATGGTAAATAGATTAGTAGATGAGCCAATTAATTTATATCGAGTTCAGAATTTGTGTGGCAGTTAGGGTGGCATGGCAGCTCCCTATGATACACATGTAAATCCAGTGAAATTTTTATTAAATATCTGATATAACAGACTGTATGATTCAAATTATGCTTCGGTGCTTATGCCTTGTTTTTGATAATTTTTGGATCATTCATTAATTCATCCTATAACTATAAATAATCACTTTATCCTGGTCAGGTCATAGTGGCTCCAGACTGGTCGCAAGGCAGGAATACACCCTGAATGGTATGCCAGTCCATTGCAGCACACCATGAACATGCACATTCATATACTCAATCACACCTAGGGCAATTTAGCGTAGCCAATCCACCTATTGGCATTTTTGGGGAAGGTGGGGGGAAATCCAAGGGAGAACATCCACACAAACGATATTTCCTCATGCTGGCATACACCATAAACCCTAGAAAGAAAGTTATAGACTTGCTTTAAGAACAATGGACCAAACCAAATGATGTCTCATCAAGTTCTCAGGAAAAGCATTGTCATTCATTTTTGCAGGTGAGACCTCAATGTGCACATTTCTCTGTCTTTCTTTTCACTTCCACTCCTTTCGGAGGTACATCTGGAGTTAATCAGCTCATTTCCTGACTAGTATTACAGTGAACAATTATCTTCAGGTCAGGAGACGGTGGAACTTGAAAGGGACTGATTAGCACAGGGCTGACAGCAGACGAAAACTGGGGACGTGTCTCAATGTCTTAATGAAAGCAACCTGACAGCACCAACATGACACACACTGTTACTATTCAGAAAGCAAAGACATATAAATATATATATTTATATTTATATTTATATTTATATTCTCTGTTCACTTTAATAGGAACACCTGTACACCTGCAGTTTATGCAGTTATTTATGCAGTTATCCAATCAGCCAATCATGTAGCAGCAGCACAATGCATAAGATCATGCAGGTAAATAGGCAAGACCTTCAGTAAATGTTCACATTAAAAATCAGAATGGAGAAAACATGTGATGTGACTGTAACCACGGCATGGTTGTTTTTTAAGTATTTCAGAAACTGCTGATCTCCTGGGAATTTAACATACAACAGTCTCTAGAGTTTACGTAGAATGGTGCAAAAAACAAAAACACAGCTTGTGTGTGGAGGGTCTGCATGCTGAAACACCTTGTTGATGAGAGAGGTCAGAAGAAAATGACCAGACTGGTTTGAGCTTACAGGAAGTCTATGGTAAATCAATTAAGCACTCTTTACATCCGTGGTGAGTAGAAAAGCATCTCAGAATACACAACACATCAAACCTTGAGGTGCATGGACTACAACAGCAGAAGACCACATCAGGTTCCACTCCTGTCTGCCAAGAACAAGAATTTGAGGCTATCATCAGCACAGACTTAACTAAACTGGGCAGCTAAAGACTAGAAAAAGACCAGGTGCTTTTTTCCCTAATCTTCAATTGTACGTATATCATCCTCAAATATCTTTTTTATATATATTCTTCTATTCATAGAAGAATCTGAGGAACTTCCATTTAAACTGGGTCACAGCAAATCAGGTACTGCTGAGTGCTGACTGCTTTGAGGACTTAGATTGTGATGTCATGGTAAAGGTGCTTCTCCAGAATTTTAATTTTCAGGGCTATTACACTTAGACAAACATCAGCAAATCCAACCAAGTGCTTTTTTCTGTTTTCTCTCAGGGGGCGTGTTAGGACACTAGCATTATAACTTTTGGGTGGAGGTCTCCTAACAGTTTTCTCTCTGCAAGGTTACTTTATTTTGGGGGGGAGGAAGGACTCTCCCTCCCACTCACACCAGCCCTACTGAGGCTGGCGTCTCTCACTCATTAAACATAGTGAGTCAGACGTGAAAGTCTGCTACAGGCTGCACAGAGCAGGTCAGTAATGAAGGGGGTACCCGCTGACGGGGTGTCAGATGACACACACTTTAGGCAGGAGTCTGCACTTGATATGACAGTGATAGCAGTTATATCACAGTAATAATAATAATAATAATAATAATAATAATAATAATAATAATAATAATACAAAGGTAAGTAAAAAGTAAAGACAACAAAGAATATTTAACAAACAAAATCATGCACAAGTAACATTTGTATATTAAAAATTCTTTAAAACAATACTTTTATCTTTGCTGTTAATTTTATGCTCTGGAATCTATAGCAAATATCTTATTTCATAGACTTGTCAAAGCAATTTTATTTCATTTGTCTTCAAGAGTATGTGGAAAATTATAGGTCAGAAAAAGACAAATATCCTTCCCTGCTCTTAAGGAACAATTACAGCATGCTGGTGCCTCCACCTGAATTAAAAGCCTGTCTCTAGGCAGTAAAGCCTTGTCATAAATCGAGGCTTCTCTGCATAGCATGATCCTTGACTGTGAAAAATGAGAGGTCAATTAAAGGGCTCTTTGGTATACACAGGGGCCTTTTACATGGAAACTCCATTCATGAGGCTTAATGGCTTCATCAGTGGAAGAGGTCTAGCATGGCGGTGATCCATGATTATAGACCAATGCACTTCAAAACTTCAGAAAAGAATCAGACCCAGGAAGAAGCCTGACTTAGCTATCCCTGCTAATGTCTATAAAGGTTAGCTTTGAAAGTTTGATGGAACACTGATTAGTCATGGCATTTCAGAGTTGCTGTGCTTGACTATGTAATTTGGTTTGAACCACAAGAAACCACAACCACAAGAAAGAATATTTTTTAATTGTATAAACTGATAATGATCATAGTTAGTTGTAAGATATGAAAATTAGTGCATTCTCAGGAACCATATTAAAGAAACCCACAAAGGGGCTTCCAACCAAAACTGACAACATGCCCATTTAAAGCAAAGCTAAAATATAGAGCATCTCAGTCAGGGACAAATAGCATTAACTACAGCCATGACTCAGATAACAGGATGCCTTGCCTATTGTCAGTTGTTAGAACCTGTCATTTTTCATATTACACAATATTTTTTGTCTTTAAGTAGTAGCTCTTCTTTTGTGAGCTAATTGAAGCTGGCGCCATACTCCATAACAAATAGTAATTTTCTTTCATTACAGCAAATGCTTGCTCATAAGAGAAGGCTTCAGAAGCCTAATGTGGCCCTTATAAAACAATGTGTTGACAGTTGTTGTCATCCTTGCCAAATCTTTTCATTCAACAAACTAGTAGTGCAAAAGGGACAAAGGGAGGTGCTGATGGCATATGCTTATCTATCCTGCAGCATAGCATAAGCATAGATTTTTAGGGATGCCCAGCATATTCTTTGATAAATCTACAAGCAAGCAAATTCACAATGGAGGATGGGGTCATTGATCACTTTACCAAGAACCACAAAAAGGATATTATTATGTCTTTTTTGTAATTGTTTGTTTGGGCTGCACATTGTTATATATCATCTAAACTGAAGATTCTCTGTAGCACATGGTGGTGCTAAATGTGATTTTTTATACGTTCAATGCAGCTGCTTTACTGATGTTCAACTCTTTTTAGGCACATACACAGGGTCCTTCCAATGCACTAATTAACACAAACAAATGAGACGTCATTACTTACTAAAATGTCACTTTAAAGCAATCTCAGTTATTTATAATTTGTGCATCTTTGGCACCTGTCACTTGGTGTAATGGATATGTATATACACAATGGTGTTATGAAAAATTGAGCAAATATCAATTGAAATGTTTAGCCTATTCATTAGTTCTCTTTCATCACTTATCATATGGGCATGTTTTAAACTCAGGCATATTTTAATTAATAAGCTAAATCTGTACCCAAATTTACCTAACTGAATTAATATAATAGATTTTGTCTGTGTGATTATTATCTTGTCATTTATTGGACTTTATTTTGGGAGGTGGGGCATTTATACCACAGAGTTACGTCACAGTCTACAATAAAAAGGACTTCCATATAGTAAGCACCCATCTATCCTTCATCTGAAAGCCTCCTAACTTCTTCTGATTCCTCTAAGCATATTTAAAGAATTGCACAAATTCTGGTTCAGGGGCTGAAGGGCATAGGATTATAGCTTCAGTTAAAACATTTGGAAACACCCATCGTCTCACTGTCTTTCTTTGACTGTCTCTCATTGCTGTTAGAAGCCAATCAAATAGAAATAGACCAAAACAAATGATGTGTGTAATAACTTACCATTGCTTAAATGTTTACTGTAAATCAATTATCTCATTGAGAGATGAGCATGATTAGTCCATCACCATAATATTTTAGTTAATAGCTAAAAGGTTATTAGCTAAACTAAGTTAATTGAAACATGATAAATGGATGTATGGAGTATGATGGAAGAGTTCTTGCACAGTCCAGCATTCTACCACTTCAAAGCTCATAAAACTCATAATTACAGCACTTAAGGTGTGTCCAAACATACTGAGAAAAAAAAACAAAAAAAACAAGCATCTTTCTTTTGGAGTTTCCTCCTTATCAGAGGCCAAAACATTTCCTTTCTTTTCCTTTCCAAAGAGATTCGGCAGGAAGTCTTGGTCAATTTCTTACAGACTCATCCTCAAGGGGCTATCATCTACTAGTTTGAATGGATATCTTAAACCATTTCAGAATTCTGTCTTTTTCCCTGTCTCTCCTGTTATTTTCTCTACTATTGGCTTTGTCATACATGTTCTATCAACTCCCGTATCTTTCAACTGTAAATGTGTGTCTACCTGATATCTGTCAGTACAATTAAGAAGGTTTTCTCTGTGAACTTACAGAATGACCCAGATTGAGTTTGACAAGGTGCTTGAGGCTAAAGGGTGTGATGGGTCTGTGTGTATGTGCACTGCATATGTGTGTGTGCATGCCGAGCCGCTAAACTGCCACAGTTTCTCCCCTGAGGAGAGGCTCCTTTCATCTCTCCGCTCACTGGCGCCTTTGCAAACCTCAGATTGCCTGTGAAATCACCCTGCTTAATAAATGCCAAGGCCTCTTGGGAACGGCAGTCTCACACAATCTCGCCCTGCAGCTTTGGCTCGCATACACATGCACATACACACACTATTGCAAAAACAAATGGACCCATTCAACAGGCAACTGATTGCCTTTATAAATTTTTATAAAAGAGAAATGTTTAAAGTAAGTGATGTTGACAACAATTACTTTTTCCACTGTCATTTTTATGATATGCAGACATATCAAATCGAGAGCCTTGAATTGTAGGGCTATGTTTCAGCACCTGTGAATACAACACTGGTCCTGTTACGTGAACTGAGCAAGTTGCTTATGCCCCCATTCCCAACACTGAAGTGTATTGTTAATTATTAGTTAAACTAATATTGTTATACATGTACTAAATTTCATTAGATCATTACACAGCGGTTCCATGTGAACCAAAATTGTGAGTGGCCATCTAAAAGTATGACAACAGTATTAATTAGGGGTGTAATGATACAGCATATCATTTCATTCAACACAAGGCTCTCTAAGTAGGTTATTTGTCAGAAAATACTACTATTATTATGTGACATGTAATAAACATTTAAACCTAATCAAAGCCCCACACTCCCTCCTTTGAAAATGTAACTTCCTTTTAATCTCGAATCAGGAGACCCCCAAGTCTGTAAGGGAAGCACTTCGGCTTCCTGGTAAGTTACAAAGCTGACAGTCAGTGAGTTGAAACATTAAAGTGTGCCAAATCCATCAAATATGTGTACAATACACCAGCGCTAATTCAGCCAATATGATGCACACACACATACACACAGCAAATTCTCTGTTGCATTCAGATAGCCTTTCTTCACTCATTCAATCCGGGCTATAGAAATCACTGTGGCGTTCAGTCAAGTTCATATTTGGTAGTGGAGAATTCTGCAGGATTCAAAAACACATCTAGGGCCACAGCACAACTAGCTAACATCAGAATGAGAAAAGCCCCATGATTCAGACATGCCTTGTAAAGTCACACCACTGAAAGTCAGGCTTGTTTAATTTTGTTCCATTCTAATGCACAGCTTTTGTTTCATTATATGCTGTTAAGAATCTAAATAAATCCATTTTCTGGACCACTTATCCTACACAGGGATCATCACAGAGCACAACTGCACACACTCACTACAGAAAATTGAGAGATCTCAATCAGCCTACAACGCAGGTCTTTGGACTGGGGAGGAAACTAAGTAAAACCCCCAAACTACAGGGAGAATGTCCATGCACACAGGGCAGGGGTGAGAATCAAACCACCAACCCTAGAGGTGTGAGGCAAATGTGCTAACCACTGAGCCCCCTGAATAGATCACATTGAATGAATGTTAAAGTTTCATTCAAGTTTCAATTATTGTACTTATATAATGTTAAAAGTTTTAATCAATGCAAAATGAAAGCCTAAAGCACAATACAGGCAATTCAGGCAATACTTATTTTTGCTGTATCAAAAATATATCATATTGAGACCTCACCGTATTGTATCGAATCAAATTTGAATTTTGTGCATCATTACACTCCCTGTATTAATAATTTATTTTTCCAATCATCCATACAGAGCGAGCATTAAACAGCTACAGAACAACATTTATGTGGCATTATATACATCAAGTGCAGAAAAAAAACAGCTTTACTGAAGGCCATTTCAGTATTTTTATTCATATCAAATTTAAACTAAGAAACACGTATTCATTTCCCAGTATAGATTTTTGCCTGTTATATATACTAAACCACTGAATGAGTTATAAATAAATACCCAGTGCAAGAGTGAACAGAAGAGTCCATGCAAGAGCATAAAGCATTCACGCTGTAGAAAAATGTGAAATGTAACTATTGATTTCAAGGCCAGATTATCCATATATGGGATTGGGCGAGTGCCATCCAATGGGGGGCACCAAACGATTAA
>CM040989.1:17456-42896 GCA_022985145.1 Pangasius djambal
TTGATGAGGAAATTAGTGAAATTAAATAAATAAAACATTCTAATCATTGATCTGATATCATTATTTTATCTACAGTGTTAGTTATAAAACTGCCTGGTTTTAAATTTATAGTCTGAATTTTTTTGCCTGATATTTTCAATTTTACCATTGAAAAAATTCATGAAGTCATCGCTGCTGTATGATGATTGTGTGCATGTGGTCTTATTCCTAGTTAATTTTGCTACAGTATTAAATAAGAATCTATGATTATTTTTGTTATCTTCTATTAGGGTGGAGAGATACACTGATCTAGCAGCACTAAGAGCTTTCCTATAGCTCAGGAGCCTCTCTTTCCATGCTGTTTGAAATACTACTGATTTAGTTTGAAACCATTTATGTTCCAATTTTCGAGTGGTCTGTTTTAAGGTGCGTGTGTGATTGTTATACCAGGGTGCTAGCTTTTTCTCTCTAATTATTTTTTCTTTTATGTGGCGCTACCTTATCTAGCGTGTAGTGGAACGATGACTCTAGCATTCAGCTGCCTGGTCAAGTTCTTCGGGATCAGACGGTGATCCAATCATGGTTGATAACTCTGGAAGATTACTGATAAAATTTTGCAGTAACTGACATGAATGTACATTTGACGCGGTAGCGTGGCAAGGCGCATATATTATGACTAAGACACATTTTAAATAAGATAATTATCTGAGATAGCTTCAGACTGCAGAAATGTGACTATATTTTTTATGTTTAATCCGAATGTTAGTATTACATCACTACTATTACTATTACATTCTGATTAACCCCTACCGAATCTAGAATGGACACAACTGCTGTTCTCAGAGGGTCTTCTTGGTTATCAAAATGAGTATTAAAGTCTCCAACAAATAATGCTTTGTCTAAAGAAACAACCAGGAATTCACAATATGGCCCTGGGGGTTTTGAAAATTAAAATTTAGTGGAATCACCTGGGTAGACTTATTCTTTGTGGCTACGTATGTTATGTTAGTATAAAAAACTTCAAACCTGTGGAATTTATGACTAGGTTTTTGTGTGACGCCTAGATTATCATTATAAATAGCTGTAAAACCTCCTCCTCTGCCAGTTAGACGGGGCTGATGTATGTAACTGTACCCGGGAGGACTAGCTTCATTTAATGCTACATACTCATTTGGTTTAATCCACGTTTCTGTTAATCACAGTACATTAAATTCCTGATCAGTAATAGTTTCATTAACAATAAGCACATTAGATGTAAGAGATCTAGTATTTAACAGTCCTGTGATCTAATTTTATGTTACTTAAACATTACTTTATGTTGCTAAAACAAAATTTCTGAGTATTTCTACATTTTTCAATTGCTCGGGGAACAGACACAGTCTCAATATGTTGGAACCTGAGTGATGACTCAGTGCAGCTAACAGACGGTCGGTTTAGCCTGCTTGTCTGCTCCCTGGCATTGGTCCTGGATTGTCACCGATTAACTAGGCCTGTTCTGAGACTATGTGCTATGCTGCAAGAAATGAGAGCAGCACCTTCCCGAGTGGGATGGACACCGTCCCGCCCTAACAGGCCAGCCTTGCCCTCAAAGATAGTCCAGTTATCTATAAAGCCCACATTTTTTTCGGAGCACCACCTGGACATCCAGCAGTTCGGCGACCATAACCTGCTGTAAGCTACATCGCCACGCCGCATTGGGATGGAGCCAGAGCAAATTACTGCATTGGACATCACCTTCACTAATTTACACACCTCTACAATGCTAGTAGCCTCTGACCGTCGAAGGCATATATCATTAGCTTCTACAGGAAAAAATATCTTTGAGAACCTGTGCTTGCCTAAGACCCTAAAAATTACCTGCTATGTCCAGCGCCCTGGCTCCCGGTATACACCTAACTAAAGCTGCTGGTGCCCCTAAAGGCCTAGCTAATTTCACGAGCCTTAAGATAGAGTCTCCTGTAACCAGAGCTCTTTCAGGTTTCTCAGCAGGTGCTGCACTGAGGACAGCAAATCTGTTGGACACATGAAGCGGAGAGGAGTGGTGCTCCCGTGGGCGAGCCTTAGCGTTAGCTTTGGCTTTGCGATTATGCCGCCGAGTCGTCACCCATTCGCCCCGCTGTGAGGGCTCTAATGCCAGAGTTGGGGGATTACTAACTCCGCCTAAGGCATCCAGACTTTCACCAACAGAAACTACGCTGCTCTCGCTGCTACTCTCACTAACCCTCTCTAGAGTGTGGATGTGCACCTCTAATGCTGTAATCTTCTCCATCAGAGAGCTAAAAAATAAAGCTATTATTAACGACGGAGGAAGAATGACTAAACATCCTGCACTCAACACACTGAACAAGCTGAATGTCTGATGTGTTGTTTAACATATCTTAGTCGAAGATTAGTTGATGTTATTTTAAATGGATCTAGTATGGATGGCCTCTGCTCGCTGTCTTTAGACAAAAAAACAAAAGCGTTCTTCGAAAAAATTAAAATACAGCAGAAGGGAAAGTGAAAAATACAACTATCATATCAGACAATATAACTATCATATCAGACAAATTCAAACTGGATAGGCATTAGCTAAGCGGTTGTGCAAAACGCAAACTAAAAAAAAAGATAAACTATCATGGCACGTAGCCACCGTTCACAATATATCCGGAATTGCAAGTTTTTTCTTCTGAAAGATGCAAAGACAGAGACATCGACCATCTTGTAAAGTCTGTGTATGTTTCGCTGTTTGTGTTTTGCTGCTGTGCGTCTCTGTGGTGCTGAATTCAGCTGTTGATATGGTTGTCTTTCTTGGGCTTGCCTTATTTGTTATATGTGTACAATGATTTTTTTAGACATACTCTGTAATGGTTTTGCATGTAGTCCTCATACAGGCCATTTATGATGGAAATAATGATATTTAGCATACCATGATGCATTGGCATGTAAGTTGCATTCAGATTTGGGCATCAGTGCAAAGGGCTAGAATGGCATTTGTAGGCCCATATCTATCTATGGTCTTTCTTTAGAGCCATAGTAAATTTCACTTTTTTAGATGTAAATTGGGAGGAGGGGGGCACTTCAAGTGTGGTCACCCTAAGGCACCACACTGTGTTAATCATTTTTCATTTGTGATATGCAGACAACATGCCACACTGTAAAGCACAACCTTCATTCCATTCTTACATCACTTGATCTCTTTAATGAAAAACAATCAGCAGAAGAGCGTTTCTAGAAATTAAAACTTAAACTTGTGTCAAAAGTGAATGTTATCCACCTTCAAAAGCAAGTCACACCACTACATGGCATTTTCTGTGCAATTCCATTACAGATAGAAATCACAGCAGTTAAAGAACATGAAATACAATACACAGATGCTATTGCTTTTCATTAGTGACATGCAGAAAATATCCATGCTGAAAAGTAAAACCTTCATTGCATTGCTCATACATCACTTGATCGCATCACTGAAAAACAATCAGTAAGGGATTACTGTGTCATTTCTGACATGTCAAACCTTGAGGCAGATGAGCTACAGCAGCAGAAGACCATGTTTGGTCCAACTTCTGTGAGCCAAGAACAGAAAGCTGAGGATGCAGTGGGCACAGGCTCACCAAAACTGGACAGCTGAAGACTGTAGCCTGGTCTGATGAATCTCGATTTCTGCTGAGGCACACAGATGGTAGGGTTAGAATGGTGTAATGGTGTGGGGAATGTTTTCTTGGCACACTTTGGGCCTGTTAATACCAATCAAGCATTGTTCAAACACTATAGCCTATTTGAGTATTGTTGCTGACCATGTGCATCCCTTCATATTTAAAGTATGATAATGCACCATGTCACAAAGCAAAATTTGTCTCAAACTGGTTTCATTAACTTGACAATGAGTTCACTGTTCTTCAGTGGTCTTCCCAGTCACTGGATCTGAATCCAATAGAACACCTTTGGGATGTCAAGTCAAGTCAAGTGGCTTTATTGTCATTTCAACCATATACAGCTGTTAGTACACAGTGAAACAAAACAACGTTCCTCCAGGACCATGGTGCTACGTCAAACAACACAGAACTACAAGAGACTACACATTTCTACATAAAGTGCATGTGCAAGCATGTGCAAACACCGTAAGACAGTACAATGACTACCAAAACAGGAAAAAAAACAGTAAGACACAGTGCAGTGCTGACCAGTACACAGTTCTAGTAAGAAAGTGAATGAGATATAACAGTAGTGCAAAAGCATAACAATATAATAAATTGCAGTGATTGTAAACATAACATACTATGACATAGTATTCGGCAGATAAGCTTATGTGTATATATATATATATATATATATATATATATATATATATATATATATATATATATATATATGGACATAGCAGTTATTGAGGTAGCAGTATGAGTATAAGTAGTGACAAAAAATTATATGCAATATTTTATAAATACCGTAGCAGCAAAAAATGCAGGTAGTGCGTGTGTGTGGGTCAGTCCAGTCTCTGAGTGTTGAAACTGTTACACAGTCTGGCTGTGAGGGCCTGAATGCTTCGGGACCGTTTGCAAGGCTGCAGGAGGGTGAAGAGTTTGCATGTGGTTAAACGGGAGATTTGCAGCATGAAACTGAAGAAATCTGCAGGAACATGCAATCATGTCAACATGGACCAGAATTATATATATATATATATATATATATATATATATATATATATATAGAGAGAGAGAGAGAGAGAGAGAGAGAGAGAGAGAGAGCTTAACTTATTTTATCCTTGCAAGTTGGCTTGGCTAGAGAAGCTTTACTTAGCACTTCTGCATGACTCTCGGTGGCCAACATTAAAAGCTGTTGAAAAACGTGTACTGTATAGAAAAAAAATAAGTATTTTAAAAGGGACATCATAAAATCTGCCATTAAACCTGTCTATCCATAATATTGAGGCACCTATTTGTGATCACACTGTTAACACTATTAGATGTGAACTGTTTACCTCAGTGTTCAGTGGCAATGTATGAACAAAATATATCTAACTTGCACTTTCTGAAAGGTTTTCTTCACATGAAGCACTGTGTATCTGTAAAACACGTATAGAGCAGTAACTTCCATCAACTATTCATCAAAACATCACTGTCACTTCACTCGCCAGCGGTCTAATTGCAATCCTTCGCACAGCCAATCACAAGCGAGCAAGCAGAGCGTTAAGTTCTGGCTGCAGATCAGACGGGGTTCCTATTGGTCCACAGTCTCAGGCTTGTTCCGCGCGGCGAGGTAGTCGGGGGTCAAAGGCTACCTGTGAGTCACACGAGTCAACTGGCTGAAAGCGGTAACCGCGGAAGACTCGTTACAGCTGCAGTGTCCATCGCCCCGAGTTTGAGAGAAAGAGATAAGCGCCACGGACACGGACAGAGGGCGGTGATGGAGCAACGCAAAGCTCAGGCTCCGACTCTTTCCTTCAGCGTGGAGTCGCTCATAGCCTGCGACAAAAGCACCAAGGAGCGGCGGAAAAGTTCCGAGCACCTGTTCGTGCAAAGTCAGGTCTCATCGCCCCAAAACACGGAAAGTGTCCAAACTTCGCTCAAGTCGGAGTCTCCAGACCCTGAGGAGATACAAGCTGCCTGGGTAACTAACTCTGCGTTTTCACACACACGTAAGTTTCCCCATATTCAATAGCTGACATTTTCTTTAAACAGTTTAATTGTTTTCTTAAACAAAATAAATAAATGTGATAGACGGGAAATGCTAGGAGGTAAATCTCTTATTTAAATGTGTAGAATGTTAATATGTTTAACAAAACTGAGTCACGCCTACATTAAAGCACGTAGAGAGCTATTCAAATTTAAATTGTAATGTAAGGTAATGTAATATAATATAAAGAAAAGAAAAGAAAAGAAAAGAGAGAGAGAGAGAGAGAGCTCGATCCTGGTCTGGCTTTTGGTGGATCTGGAGCAACTCCCATCCCAAGAACACTGGCTGAAGCACCATGAACACACACATTCACAGTCAGGGGCAGTTTGGAGTTGCTAATCCACCTGCAAGCATTGTTCTGGGGAGGTGGGCGGAAACATGGAGAGAACATTTTATTTTGTTTCTTTTATTTTTTGTTATTTCAGTGACAGAATTCTTTACTTCCTACATAACATCACACGCATGTTTACTTAATTTTGCTCATGTGCCATTTCACCAATATGATTACCGACATGTCAGCGAGTACTGTACAATTTCACCGAAGCCAAAAGGAGTCCTGTGTTCCAGCTCTACCAGCAAAGCAGCACAATTGCAACATTGCGTGGGTCAGAAACCACTCACAAAATGCTATAAACCTACATCACAGTAACTGCAAGCACAAACTAAGCTAACAGTTAGTGTAGAGCTAACTCCCAACATGGCTTTAGCTTGATGGTCCTCTCAGTCCCTGACCTAGTGACCTAGCATGAGGAAATGTTTTTGATGGAGATTACAAAGCACTTCTGTAAGACGCTCTGGATAAGTACATCTTCTAAATGCTGTAAATGTAATGTTTACACAACTGTACTGATTTCAGTTTTTGAACATGTAACAGAAAATTATATTAGAATAATAATTCCTGTACCTGTTTGGTACTTTTTTTTTTTTTTTTTTTTTTTTTTTTTTTTTTTTTTTTTTTTTTTTTTTTTTTTTTTTTTTTTTTTTTTTTTTTTTTTTAAATTATTATTAATATCTCCAGCAAGAGAGGCCAAATCCCTCTGGTTTTTTTTGTTTGTTTGTTTGTTTGTTTGTTTTTGGGTTTTTGTTTTTGTTTGTTTTTGGGTTTGTTTTTTTAGATGGACACAGGGAAGTGACACACTTATATATGCACATAAAGTAGCCATAGTTGCATGTGTGCATTTAGAGAAAACAAACATGTAACAGTTGTGCTGGTACTCCACTACTTCATAGGCTGTCACCTGGAACTCTCAATGCTCAGAGTGTAGCTAGCTGAAACAGCTACAAAACAGAAACAGGAAAAATGCATGACCCTGATTGGTTCATCCTTTTTTCAACATCAGTAATTATTATATGCACCCACTGACCACTCAGTTAGAATATGAACCGTCATAAAATCCAAAATCATCACTTTGCTAAAATCCTAGCAAAGAAATGTGAAACTCAATACTGTTCTGAAAATCATCAGTGATTTGTCAAATAATGCAGTAAAAAGTAGAATAACAGTTTATGTTCTTTAATTCCACTCCACAGGGCAGGCGAGTCCACAGTGCACGCTGCGCAAGCACAAGTCCAACCGCAAACCACGCACACCCTTTACCACAGCTCAGCTGCTGGCACTTGAGCGCAAGTTCCACCAAAAGCAGTACCTGTCCATTGCTGAGCGTGCCGAGTTCTCCAGCTCACTCACGCTTACAGAGACTCAGGTGAAGATCTGGTTCCAGAACCGCCGTGCCAAGGCCAAGCGACTGCATGAGGCTGAACTCGAGAAACTCAAACTGGTTACTAAATCTCCACTGACACCATGTCCATCTTTTGCTGTGGCACTGCCTGTTGCGCAACCACTCTACAGCAACTCATGTCCTTACCAGAGGCCCCTGGTGCCTGTTTCGCCACTTGGAGTGTATGGAACACCGCTGGGATATGGCTTGTATCACCTAGCATGAATGGATGTAATGGAAACAGCCAAAAAAACTTAAACTAAAACCAGTCTGTGAATGCAAAACACTGGATCAACCAGAGCTCTCAAAAGTGCCTGACATGGAAAGAGGAGGCCTTTAATCGGTAACTGATGGATTAGATATCATTACTGTGTGGGTGGATGCATTTATTGCTTTGTATTTATGTGTGTATGTGCATATGTGTGTACAGTATGTGCTTTTTATTCATCTTAATGTAAGGTATTGTAATTCAAATCATTCTTTATATATCAAATATTGATAGCACTAAATCAACTGTTGATTGATGTCTGCTGTTTAAATAATTGGTTTTATTGCCATTAGCGTTATACCTCAACCTAAAAACAAGCTGCAGGTTAATTGTCAAAGCTGAAGACTCAGTACATATGTTTTTGAATATAACTTAGGTACTTTGTGTGGTACATTTAATCAATCAATTTAGTTTTCCAAGGATTGGTATCAGCTTTCACCACTCACTGTAGAAAATGTACTGTTATTACTTTTTACATTCCTTTGGTTCAAATGTGGCAATGCTAGTTTTCTACTCTGTTTTGCATATACTGTATTTTTTTTCCTTAGAGTCCTTTGAAAATGGTCTCATTGTACAGATAAAACAAAGTTATTTTTTCCAACAGAGAATAAAATTATTACCTTTGGATTATTACTATATAGGAAAATGTATTTCCTTTTTTCTCCTAAATGGAAAAAACTTGCCCATATTATGCAGGGTTACAGGTCTTATACTTTTTTAATCTTGGCCATGACTATATATTTTTGAGGTGATGTGCTGTGATGCTGCACTCAGCACTCATCTTGGCACTGTGTACTTTGATTACAAGCTGGAAATTCAGTTCTTTTCAATGACCTTAACATAAAGCTTTTCCATACAGCACTTCATCATGCAAAGGAGAGAGACAATATGTTTTTCACTAGTGCTGTCAATTTGAACATACTAATTGCCTTTCCAAAATAATAAAGCTCTGTGCCACCAGAGTTTCTTAACTATATCACACTTCCTTTTGAGTACTTTTAGATATAGCTGTAGAGTCCTACCAGCACTTAACTAAAGCATCAGTGAAAACACACTCCATTAATAATAATATGCCGTTTAGAGGCCAGCTAATTCTTCGAGTATGCCGTTGTGTTCGGCTCATTGTTGAGCAGTAAATTATTCAGTCGAACCCCTTTCCCTTCAGATAATCTCCTGAGGAAGTCAAATCCCTTATGGTTTATTGACTTTTTTCCTATCATCAAGTCTTAGCTCTATAGAGGTGGTCATTGTGAGGAACGCAAAGAACTTGGGCCTGGATGGATGGATGGATGGATGGATAGATAGATAGATAGATAGATAGATAGATATATGCCAATTCAGTAGAAGAGACAAAAAGCAAAATGTGATTTAAGGAAATAGAGATCTGAAGATATTTCAGGCTATATTTATATATAATTTTTTTGAGGCAAGAACGTTTTATGCAAGCAGCCTTTTTGTAGATATAATGGTCTGTTCTTAATTACGTCTGAATACGGAATTGAATATTAAATTGGATGATGTCTTGGCCCCCTCTGCTGGTCTCATGCAGAATAACAACCATTGATTTACTACTACTGTGACATTATTACTTGATTTTTTTTAGGTCAATATGTAGGTCAAAATAATACTACAATTTAGGTGCATTTAATGATATAATTTAGATCCATACCATTAATATAAAGGCATCCATATACAAGTATCTGGGCAAATTTGCTAAACACTGTTCAAATACAATTTGCTGAATCATAATTGTATAAATTGCATAAATGTCAGATAATCTCCATGAATGTCTTCACTGCTTGCACTACACTTAAGCCTCCTTATGGCAATGTGTAAAATGTAATGAAAGTTTAATGAGGAGTCTTGTTTTAGAGAACACAGGATGAGGGATTTGTGTGCAGAACTACTTCCAGAAATAAAGGCCAGTTGTCTCCATCAGAAACTCTGAAGCAACTTCTAAACAGACTCCAAATCCATCCAAGGCGTTTCAATTCAGTTCAGTTTTATTTGTATAGCGCTTTTAACGACAGAAGTATTTTCTGGACTATTTTCAAAACTAATACATTTCAATACATTTGCAATTGCGTTTTCTAATTGTGCATAAATTTTGACATAATTCAAATGAAAATGCAAATCGCGTATTACCGTTTGCATTTTCATTTACACGAACCTACAATGTCTGCCAAATTTCAAATGAAAACGCAAAGTCCATTTGCAATTGCATTGCCCGTGTCGTATGAGTTATGACCCTGTCATATAGAAACAGCAACAGCAATTACCGGTTTGTTATTTTATTTAATCGGCTTTGCACATGGAGCCTGCCAAAGCTGCGGTGGAATCGCAGTGTGTCATGGGGCGTGTTTGTATTTGGAAGTGACGTCAGTCACAGTCAATGGCCAAGAAGGAAAAGGTGCTGAACAGACGATTGTGTTTTAATGGCATTTCACGCATCGGCACAATCTTTTTTTTTTTCTTTTTTTTTTTAATTTATTGAATGCTTACAAAACATACAGCATTATATAACAAAAGATGAGACCATATACGTACATGAGGAATGTTTTAATGACTTTTTGTTTCTTTGTAATTTACAAAGGGAATCAGCAAAACCTTTTATTCCAAACCAAAATAAAGTACAGTTAGGTTTCGAAGCTGTCACTCTGGATTTGTGGATGTGATATTTGCCCAAGCAGCACAGGATTTTAACAGCATTGTCCAAAAGGACAGAACCAGTGTTATTGAACAGGACCATTTCTTCTTTGATATCAGATAAGTTACTGAATGAGGGAAAAATAAGTAGTGAGATATCAGTCCAGAATGAGGTTGAATAGGGACATGTAAAACAATAGATGAAGGTACTGATTCATCTTCAGAGACACAGAAAGAACATTGTGCTTCAATTTCCATAAATTTAGATAAGAATAAATTGCAAAAATTATGAAGTTTTTATGCAATTGCAGATGGACTTTGCTTTGCCATTTGAAATTTGACAGACATTATATGTTCGTGTAAATGAAAATGGTAATATGTGATTTGCATTTGAATTGTCACAATTTATGTGTCCACAAATAGAAAACGCAATTGAAAATGCAATTTGCAATTAGTTTTGAAAATCATCTGTAAAATACTTCCATCATTAAAATCGCTATACAAATAAAATTGAATTGAATTGTACTACCTTTAGAACAAAAAATACTTCCATATTTAACATTGGGCATTGTCACAAATCACCTTTACAGAAATATATAAATTCCAGATATACATTTTAAATTTATTTATGTATCCCTAATGAGCAAGTCAGAGGTGACGGTGGCAAGGAAAAACTCCCTGAGAGGACATGAGGAAGAAACCTTGAAAGCACCCGGACTTAAAAAGAGAACCCATACTCATCTGGGTGACACCGGATAGTGCAATTATAAATAAATTCCTTCTATAACTGTGTACTATAGCGTCAAAAAGTACAATTGTGTAACCAGGAACTTTTGTGCAACTTATGAATATGAACATCAGAGTTATTTCTGACTTCATTATAATTTTAACTTGAAGTCTATTTTGTTGATGTTATCGACTGTTCAAATATGGAAACTTGTGCAAAGCTGTTTGCAGTCCTAAGGCTATCGAAGGAAGAACATCCACAGCCATCTATAAACCATCTTTTGGTTTCAATGTGGTACCATCCACAGTAATCTCATGGTGAACTTTAGGATGTTCATTTGGGGCCATCCTCAGCAGCAGCGAGTGATTTTCAGGTGATGAGAACTTCAACCAGAAGTATAATCAGGATCAGGATGGATCAGACAGGGCCGGAGAGCAGAAGTCAGGATCACTGGTATCCCAGAGTAGCATGTGTAGCTTGAGAGAGAGATAGAGAGAGAGAGAAACAGATAATTAGGTATTCTCACTTTCACGTAATGGTTAAAGACAATGTGAATTGTGTGCAGAGTAAAAGCAGGGACTCTGGCAAGACTAGCTGTGGCAGCATAACTAAAAGGGAGAGCCAGAAGCTAACACAGACATGAGGGCTCCTGGGACATAAAGCGCCCAGGGGGCGACAGCATCCAATCATCCCAGTTCAGCCCAACACTCTATGCCTGTGAACCCTCCAGACCTGCTACTATTCACAAAAGGCTCACAAAAAACAAATATGTTTTCAGCCTAGACTTAAACACTGAGACTGTGTCTGAGCCCCGAACACTAAGTGGAAGGCTGTTCCATAACTGTGGGGCTTTGTAAGAGAAAGCTCTACCCCCAGCTGTAGCACGCGCTATTCGAGGTACCAATAAAGAGCCTGCACCTTTTGATCTAAGTAGGCGTGGCGGATCATAAAAGACCAAAAGTTCGCTCAGGTACTGTGGTGCGAGACCATTTAGTGCTTTATAAGTCAATAGTAGTATTTTATAATCAATACGAAATTTGATTGGGACCCAGTGCAGTGTGGATAAGATAGGGGTGATGTGGTCATATCTTCTGGTTCTAGTAAGGATTCTTGCTGCTGCATTCTGGACTAACTGGAGCTTGGATTACAATAATCCAACCTAGAGGTAACAAAAGCATGAACTACTTTTTCTGCATTACTTATTGACATTATATTTCTTATCTTATATTTCTGAAATGAAAGAAGGCTAACCTAGTTATATTATCTACATGAGCTTCAAAAGAAAGACTAGAGTCTATAATCACACCAAGGTCTTTTACTGCTGCAGATGATGAAACGGAAAGGCCATCCAGAGTTATTATGTAATCAGAAAGCTTACTTCTAACTGCATGTGGTCCTAGTACAAGTACTTCTGTCTTGTCAGAATTAAGCAGAATGAAGTTACTAAGCATGGTTGGACAGCTGACAGGGGTCAAGGTCAGGTTTTTGACTGCTAGTTTAAAAGATTTAGGTACATAGCCAGTGCTAAGAGAAGAGCTGATTATTTTTAGAAGAGGTTTGATTGCTTCTGGAATTATCTGTTTGAAGAAATGTGTAGGTAAAGGATCTAGTACACAAGTTGATGATTTTGATGAGGAAATTAGTGAAATTAGTTTGGTGTCTCAGTTTAGTTTCCCTCTAGCTGACATGACAAAAAATGGTTCTCTATTTTGAAAAAAGGAAAAACTTTACCCAGGCCAAAACATCAGGGCTTTGCTCAGGGTGTTTCCTACCAAATTGGATCAAACAAACTCATTAAGATATTTTGCTGAACATTGCAGGAAAGTAACATTGAAAAAAGATGCCAACCATTTATGTAAGACAACACTAGATCCCACATCAGCCACTGTTGGGAGCTGCCGTAATAAATCATTATTTCCTACTAGGCATGAAACTGAATACAAATACATTATCCATATTTATATATACAGATAATGTGTTCTAAAGTAATACACTATTAGGGTTTTTTGTTTGTTTGTTTTGTTTTGTTTTTATAGAAAGTTTCATGTTCAGACTAGAAATGTGCATTAGGACTGGGATCGCACAGGATGAAACAAAAATGCTGTATGTTCAAGTTTGTGGACAGGGTTGCCAGATGTCAGCAAAATTGCCACCCAACTACATTTCAAAAACTCCACAAAAGACCTGAAAGTAGCTCAAAAATTGGCTTTGAATAAGGGAGATGCATTTTTCTTCTCAGTCTTTGCATGGGGAACAAGTTCACAGTGGGTAAATCACACATTTTTGATTTGCATATACAGAAATTATCTTAGAACAGAAATTTTTCTGTACAGTGTAGACACACTTTGTTTGCTATAGTCTATGTTTAAGGTAATTGTACTTGCTTTTTCCACCAGCAACTTCCAAAACAAGCCCAATTAGGTGTAAAAATTGGGGTAAGAGTATGTGCAAAAAAAAAAAAAAAAAAAAAAAAACTGTTACCCTGACAACTCTGCTTGCAGTTCATTAGCATGAGATGAATACGAGGCACACTATATTTTGTGTTGCTTTTTTGTCTATCATCATCAATCAGTGGTTTGCTCCAGTAGCCCAACCTAAAATCTGCTTTACGGAGCTCCAAACTAAACCATATTTCTACCATATTTCTGTACAAACAAAAGAAACATACTTTTATTTACAGAGCCGCCGCTGCGTATACCTCACACAGTCCATGCACTGTGCACAGAGCAGCATATTTTTTGGAGACTTCAGCAGTGATATCAATTAATCATTAAATTAATTTAAAAAATATTAACTTGCAAAAGTTTGAGCATCCCATTCAAACTACATATTTTGTTGATTTTTGAAGCGAAAAAGAAAGAAACACAACCTTTGCAGCAAAATATTTTTACAGTTTTTTTTTTTTTTTTTTTTTAACTTAAAAAATAACTATGGCATGTGCAAATGTTTGGACAACCTTCTAGTTGTAGTCTCAGAACTTAATTGACTAATTATGCCTTAAAGGGATAGTTCACCCAAAAATGAAAATTCTGTCATCAATTACTCACCCTCATGTCGTTCCAAACCTATAAGACTTTTGTTCATCTTCAGAGCACAAATGAAGATATTTTTAATGAAACCTGGGAGATTTCTGTCCCTCCATTGAGAGTCCATATAACCATAACTTTCAAACTCCAAAATGTTAATAAAGGCATTGTAAAAGTAATACAAAAGCAATACGAATCCTTTGTGTGTGCAAAAAAACTAAAATTAAGTCTTTATTCACAAAGTATCTTCACTGCACTGTTCACTGCACTGTTTACATCAGGGGAAGTTGCTCAAGGATCTGGCATCCAGGAAATGCAAAATCAACTTGCGTACATACAGCGTCCCTCTTCCTCTGCAGTCTGTGTGGAAGTGAAGATATTTTGTGAATGAAAGTTGATGAAAGTTCTGCATCATTATTAAAAGAATAATGTTGTAATGTACGTCATAATGAAATACAGCTTAAAAGACCCCAGTTTGATTCAGAGCAGCACTGCTTCCTGATTCGTAGTAGATTCTGATAGCGTGAACTTTTCTGATATTTTTGGAATGTAACAAACCCAAATCCAAAAAAGTAAATCTGAATAAATATTATTAGGTGGCTATTGTTATCAACTACAAACAACATTTTGCATTTTGGGAAAGGCATCCTTATTTCAAAAGATAGTTCCCTAGCTTAATAGTCACATTAGATAGAAAGTTTGCCAGCAACTTCCACATGACCAATTATCAACTCAAATGAAGTAGCTGAGAAACTGTATAAATTCAGGAGTTGAATAAAATTACATTCTGCACATTGCTATTTGTAATTTGTTAATGAAAACAACAGATACAGGTACAGACAGTGCCATTGTGGTGCACACGTTTACCTTTTACTTTACACACCTTTTACTGGAAAGGTTCAGATAATCGAGACTATATGCAAATGAAGAAATGTGAGTCTACACTGATAAAATAGGCTAAAAATAATTATGTTCAGCTTCTGTCACAGATCGACCCTGGAAATTCACCCACAACACTATGTTTTCCTTTGTGTATTAACACCTGGAGCTCATTAATCATGGACTATTTAAACTTTCCACTCTCTCAGCTTCAATTCAATTCAATTCAGTTTATTTGTATAGCGCTTTTTACAATGTCATTGTCTCAAAGCAGCTTTACACAAACAAAAAAGTAAGATGAAAACTCTTGTTCACAAACTCTTGTTCTGGAAAATTGCCTATATTCATTTGTTTTATCACGGTTGCATTTGTTTATTAGTTGGTGGTATTTTAAGGCTCTTGTGGTATTGTCAGTGTATTTAGTGTGTGTGTGTGTGTGTGTGTGTGTGTTACTGTTACAGCTTCCAACAAAGCGTTAGGACAAAATTTTGTTAAATAAATGAAAAATGTTGCATTTTAATATGTTAATCTATAATCATAGATTTTAAATAAATAAATAAATCATACAACATGATTATCAAGTATAAAAGACTGTATATGAGAATTACATAAAACTTTCACAGATGATGTAAGGAAAAAAACAAACATACATAAAGTAATAGACTGCATTATGAGCATACTAGACAAATTAGGCTAATAGTACTCAATCACAAAAATCCACATACTAGCAAATATTAAGAACATTATAAGAAGTTAGATAAAGCTAAAGGTAAGCACTGATCTGTAAACTCCTCTAAACAGCAGCTTGGCTATTTTCTGGCCTAAGTCTTAAGTCATAACATCCCTCATAACAAGAACACACACAGTGCTTTCATCTGTGCAGAGTGATTGCTTGGTCCTATGTTCTGAGGTGTCAGTGATTCTTATATTTTAATGATGAAAATCTACTAGCAATCTATTAGAAAATCTTACCTCAAAATAAATTCGATTCAGATAAATGAGCTCAACCTAGAACATTTGATCTCCAACTTGCAGTTACCACTCAGAAAGTAGGAATTTTTCATCCACCCATCCATCTTCTGTACTGCCTATCCTACACAGGGTTGCAGGGGAGCCTGGAGCCTATCCCGGGGTCTCAGGGCACGAGGAGGGGTCACCCCGGGGTGCCAACCCATCGCAGGGCTCAACTGCACACACATTCACACACCTATTCACACATTACAGACAATTTGGAAATGCCAGTCAATCTACAACACATTTTTGGACTGGGGAGGAAAATGGAGTACCCGGAGGAAACCCCCGGAACACAGGGAGAACATGTAAACTCTGCACACACAACCCCAGAGGTGGGGACTTTTTCAGGAGCTTTCAATTCTATGACATCATATTGACATTACTGCACCCAGAGTATTAAGTATGAAAAAGCACTAAAAAGAACTAGCAGTTTCAAATATTTCAAATGTTCAAATTTTATTTGTGTTTCGTATGTTTTGGTATGCAATCAGTGTGGAAAATACTAGCACAATTGTGATTTGTTACTATACTTAAGTATTATTTTGCCATATTTATACTTTACTTGAGAGTTATTGAAAATTAATACTCTTACATTTCCAAGAAACATAACTTACTTTTTACTCTTTATATTTTAATTTAGACCTTCAAAGCTCTTGTTACAAATCAAAAATTTTTAACAATCTTGTGCAATGTTGTGCAAGTGTTTAAATAGTGCTTAAGTCTGTAGTTACATCTGTGATCTGAATGCTGATGTTCACAGTTTCTGTGTTAACTCCTCACTACATGCACCCAAATGTTGAGATATTAGTGCATCTGATGTTATATAACATCTGGCAAACTGCTCAGAACAACTGAACAATTTTGGCATAAAAACTGCTCAAATCCTTTCCACAGCAGCTTCCTCAACATATATACAGGAAAGTCTGACTGTTGTCTGCAGTGTGTGATTGAACATATTGTGTCATGGGGTTAATTAGCTAACATTTTTGTCTCCACCATGACATTAATTGGTTTAGAAATATACTAGGCAAATGAAACAATTAAATCAGCCATGTTTCATTAAAGGGAACTCATGCAAAGTGGTTTTGCTGCTGGATTCAGTAGTTACAGGACACAAGTGAAATTATCCATAACGCTTAACGACCTCCCTCATAACCAACTGCATTACTTAAGCTCAAACAGTGATGAAACTACTTTGTCAAGTGTGTTGCAAATACATTGACATGAATGGAACCTCTGAGCTGTCTACTCAATTAGAGATGATGAAGACAAATGGTTACAGCAAATCATAACACAAATAATTGAAATGCTACCTCCTGTCAGATACATTGGAAATGATTTGTTAAAGTATTCCCAAAGGATGTACAGTGGATATAAAAAGTCTGCACACCCCTGTTAAAATGCCAGGCTTCTGTGATGTAAAAAAAAAAATGAGACCAAGATAAATCATTTCAGAACTTTTCCCACCTTTAATGTGACCTATAACCTGTACAACTCATCTGAAAAACAAACTGAAATCTTTTAGGTTGGGCGAGTAAAAATAAAACACCAAAATAATGTGGTTGCGTAAGTGTGCACACCCTTAAACTAATACTTTGTTGAAGCACCTTTTGATTATATTACAGCACTCAGTGATTTTGGGTTTGAGTCTATCAGCATGGCGCATCTTGACTTGGCGATATTCGCCCACTCTTCATTACAAAAACACTCCAAATCTGTCAGATCGCGAGGGCGTCTCCTGTGCACCGCCCTCTTCACATCCCCCCACAGATTTTCAATCGGATTCAGGTCTGGGCTTTGGATGTACGCTTTGGGTCGTTGTCGTGCTGAAAGATGAAGTTCTTCTTCATCTTCAGCTTCAGCTTTCTAGCAGAAGCCTGAAGGTTTTGTGCCAATATTGACTGGTATTTGGAACTGTTCATAATTTCCTCCACCTTGACTACGGCCCCAGTTCCAGCTGCAGAAAAACAGCCCCAAAGCATGATGCTGCCACCACCATGCTTCACTGTGGGTATGGTGTTCTTCTAGTGATGTGCAGTGTTCTTTTTGCGCAAAACATACCTTTTGGAATTATGGCCAAAAAGGTCAACCTTGGTTTCACCAGACCATAACACATTTTCCCACATGCTTTTGGGAGACTTCAAATGTGTTTTTGCAAAATTTAGCTGGGCTTGGATGTTTTCCTTTGTAAGAAAAGGCTTCCATCTTGCCGCCCGACCCCATAGCCCAGACATATGAAGAATATGGGAGATTGTTGTCACATGTACTACACAGCCAGTACTTTAATCCTTTAATGTTGCTGTAGGCCTCCTGGCAGCCTCCCCGACCAGTTTTCTTCTCGTCTTTTCATCAATTTTGGAGGGACGTCCAGTTCTTGGTAATGTCGCTGTTGCGCCACATTTTCTCCACTTGATGATGATGGTCTTCACTGTGATCCATGGTATATCTGATGCCTTGGACATTCTTTTGTACCCTTCTCCTGACTGATACCTTTTAATAATCAGATCCCTCTGATGCTGTGGAAGCTCTCTGTGGACCACGGCTTTTGCTGTAAAATGCAACTAAGAAAATGTCAGGAAAGGCCTACTAGAACAGCTGAACTTTATTTGGGTTAATCAGAGGCACTTTAAATGATGGCAGATGTGTACTGACTCCTATTTAACATGAGTTTGAATGTGATTGCTTCATTCTGAACACAGCCACATCCCCAGTTATAAGAGGGCGTGCACACTTATGCAACCATATTATTTTGGTTTTTTATTTTTACTCGCCCCCCCATAAAAGATTTCAGTTTGTTTTTCAGATGAGTTGTACAGGTTATAGGTTACATTAAAGGTGGGAAAAGTTCTGAAATGATTTATCTTTGTCTCATTTTTTTACATCACCAGAAACCTGGCATTTTAACAGGGGTGTGTAGACTTTTTATATCCACTGTATTAATGGACTTATTTACTGTGGTAGCTAGTTCCTTTTCAGTATTCGGTAATTGTTTTTATATAGGGAAATTGGTTACGAGAGCAAAATAGTAACAAACACAGTTGTAAGCAATCAATCAATTGCAGTTTGACTAAGTAGATTACAATTTCAAATGTCTATTCAGTCATTTATAAACTATGACATGCTTTTAGATTTATTATAAACTTCTATGCAGATAAACTTATGAAATGTTTCAGTGGGATAAAATAATTTGTAGCTTCTCTTTATTTGGAGGTGTGTAGGTGGTTGCAGTTGGGCCCTTAAAATAATAGAAATGTAGAGGATTTTTAGGGGTGGCAGAAATTCTGAGCTGGACTGGACACAGTAGTGCAGTCAGGAATGTGGGCCAGAGGGAACAAAGTTTCCATATCAATCAACTATAGATGATCAGTTATATTTACACCATATCATCACATTTTTCCAATCTTGTTTGTCGTCATTGTAACACACACAAATGAACAATGTGCTGATTTCACTAGGAACTATAAAGTGAGGCTCACTAGGAGTTAATCTGAACCCCAACATTTACATAAATGTCTTCCATATCTGGGAAATTAACAGTTGTCCCTCTATCAGAGACTATGTCTTCATGAATGCTATAAAAACTAAAGAATGGAAAAGTTGTTTAGCTATTCAGAAGGCAGGAAGTATTGTAACTACCTCAGTAAATCTGTATACTACTGTAAGTGTTGTAATATTTCCATACAAAGGAGGTAAATCTATGACAAAATCAAGAGCCATGTGGAACCATGGGTATTCTGGCAGTAGTTTCCCCACTAAGAGGGTTCTTAGAGTCCTGACTTGAGCACAGACAGAACAAGTGGAAAGGAAAGGGTGCACATCCTGAAACATTCTGTCCCAGCAGTATCTATGATTCAAGAGCTTGTAGGTCTTTGTCTCTGAGCAATGGAAAAAAGCCAAATGGGTCTATGTGATAAACTTATGATAAGCTTATGTTTTGTACCAATGTATTGTATTTATGATACAGTATGGTGATAGTATAGTTTCTGGGAATCATTAAACTCAGGGAGTAAATGCAGCAAAGAGAATCTGCCTTCATATTTTTTCTTACTTCCACTGAATTTCATATATGAGAGCAGGCTTGGCATTCACAGAGATGATGGCCAGACTATCCACAGTACAAACAGAGACAATTCTGTTATCACCACTGCTCCTCCACCTGCATTGGTTTGGGAGGGTGTCTGTTGCTCCAAAGATGCTGAGCATTTGCTTTTCAAATGCCATTTCAGAAAGATATTATTCAGACAAATGGAAAGGTCAATAAGGAAGTCTAAGTTAGAAGATACATCATGGCAAGCTAATTCTGTGACCATATCTGCACAAAATCCTTTCTTATAAGCTACTAGGAGAAGTGTTGGTCAGGCAATAGGATCAAAACCATAAACAGATTACTACATAAACAACAAAGCTAAAGGCAGCAAAAAAGAGCAGAAAAACAGAAAACTAAAGCAGAGTCACACACAGAAAACACAGACTGGAACATGAGTGACAAAAGGCATCATAAAGTAGGCAGAGATACACAAACAAGATTTAACAATGAGAGCTCAAGGAGTCTATATACACATAGTGTAGTGAGAAACAGCTGAACCTAATTAGAAAGGCAGTGAGTTGGTGCAAGTGTAGTTGGTGGTAGGTGGTGGTGAGGATTCTGGGAATTGGAGTTCCTAGAAAATAGGGTGCTTCATATGGTATATGTTTAAAAGATTAACTTTGGAGACCATAAAATCATGTTTCAGTATAAAGGTGTGTGTAATGTAGTAATATACACACATATTTAACATTAACCTGCACCTGATTCTACTGTTGGTTTTACATGGCAGATGGAGAAATTAGACTTTTTCACCCTACAGGAGTCACTGTTTAAAAATAGTTGAGAGCCCTTGTAATAAACATGGAAAAATTAACAGAATTTGTAAGATATTTTTTGTTGTTAAATTAGCCACTCTGCATCAGTGGGTCAGAATGAAAGAACAGCAGGCACTACAGGGATCAAAATAACAAAGCAGAGGTGTAATTCACTTTTCTGCACAAAATGGTTAATTCCTATTTCTTCTGAACAGAATAATTTTCATTCTCAATACGTTTAGTTGGAATAGGAAAGCAAGAGCTCTGATATCTACCTTTAAAGGGAAGTAAGGGAAAGGAAAGAAGAGAGTAAAGATCTCCTTATAAGGTTAGTGCAGACATCACCAGGCATAATAAATATGAACCGGTCATCTTTCTGGTAATCTTTTAGCAAATTAATGATGTAATATTTGCACTAGATTTGGCCTTTAGTCATGTAGTTGGAAGAGAAATAAATGTCTATCATACTGACACTGACACCCGTATTTTTAATGGCTGGCCATGTATATTTCTAAAGCACACTCCCATTGTACTTCCATTCATAATACATACAGTAATATACCTCCTGACCTGCAAAATGAGAATACTGATGTTTTTTTAATTGCATTGCCAATTGATCACCTGTAAATCACTCGCTGCTGCTGAGGATGGCTCCACATGGACAGTCTAAAGATAATCCAAAGATTATTGTGGATGGTACCACATAGAAACCATAAAGATGGCTGTGGATGTTCTTCCTTGGATAGCCTTAGGACTGCAATTGCTAAAGTTTGCACTCAAGTCTCCATCACTAAAACAGATAAAATAGACTTACAGTTAAAACTATAATGAATTCACAAATGACTCTGATGTCCATACTCAAGCTCCTGTTAACACAATTATACTTTTTGACTCTATAGTATACAGTTATAGAACAGAAATGATTTATAATCTTGCTATCCGGTGTCACCCAGACGAGGATGGGTTCCCTTTTGTGTCTGGTTCCTCTCAAGGTTTCTTCCTTGTGTTGTCTCAGGGAGTTTTTTCATCACCACTACCTCTGGCTTGCTCATTAGGGATAAATTTATAATTATAATAAATAATTTTCTTTAAATTTATATCCAGATTTCTGTAAAGCCAATGTCCATTGTTAAAAGCTCAATATAAATAAAAAAATTAACTGAACTGAATTGATCATCTTATACTGCAGTAAAGCATATACTGGTTTTAAAATGGATTAGATTTTCAGCATTTGCATGCAGCATCTAAAACTGACACAGCCCTTGTTCTAAAAAGCTTAAATTTCACAATATGACCTTGTGACCTTTAACTATAGAAATGCAAATTAGATCTTTTATTTACATAAGTAATGGTCCTGGATAATTACTCACAGTAGATAACAATCAGTGCTTCCACCAGAAAAAATGATGCTGGAGAATGTGTTTCCTTCAGTGCAATTTAAGCAGGAAGTTATATAAAGTTTCTAATTGGTATTCAAAATGATGTTTCTTTTACAATATTCAGTTAACTTCTACTATTATCATCTTCTTCCAAATTCGAGCCATATTACATTATAAAGGTAAATATCTAGTGCAGGCAATGGCTGTCTGTCACTTGCCATTGTGCCAGATATTATATTGGCATTTCACAAATGAGTCTGGTGCCATTTGATTAGATGTGAAATGAGTGCTGGATGCCCTTGGCTGTTTGGATAGTGTTGCCATTGACTGACAGTAGCATGAGCACACCAGAATAGAAACATTTTGCCTGGTGAAAAAAGTAAGTGTTTGCTGTGAGCTTTACTGCCTTATCTCTTTGTATCTGTGTGTGTGTGTGTGTTCATGCATGCATGAGAGAGAGAGAGAGAGAGAGTGAGAGAGAGCAAGAGAGAGAGAGAGCGTGTGTGTGTGTGTGCATGCACTTGAGACCCTAGTTCTGTAACTGAAAGCATGAAATGAGGTCTGTCATAAACTATTAAATTCTTGCCACATAGCTGTTGTTACACTCCTAATAATTATGTCACATGTGTCACATGATGTGTTAGAGAAGCAATCCAGAAACATGACTGTATTCAGCACCGTATGTTCTTCTACTCATAAACTGATATGAAATCTGTCTAATGAGTTACTGAACTGTTGCAGTTATTTTTCATAATATGATGCTGCATAATGAAAGCGAGCATAGAGGTGTTTCTAAATATAGAAACTGAAAAAACATTGGTTGTCTGGTGCCTGATGTGTCAGAGTTGCTGAGTCTACGCAAATAGTGTGGTTGTATTGGATTTTCCTAGCATGGTCTTTCTTAAAATAAATCACAATTATCTCAGCTTGTGGTTTATTAGACACTTGGGACTAGATGGTATTAAGTGATTTTTATACACAAAGACAGGCCTAGATATGTCCAGATATCATAAAAGACTGTCCCAGAGGATCTAGATTCCCAGCTAATTACCATATAGAAATCCTGAAAAATATAAGCAGTGTGCACATTATAAAAATGCTTTTTAAAAAACACTAAGGGAATCTTTTTCAGAAAAAAATCACCACTTGGTCCAAATGGTTATCCAGCGTGCAGCTCAGAGCTTCATCATTATTAACACAATTGTCACTACATCATCTATCATTAGCTCTGCAGTTGCTTTCTCCAAAAGCAAACTGCTGTGTTTGCAAAATTCAGAGAGCATACTTTGAATAGGCTAAAGGAGTGTATTGGCAAAAGAGTGTCAGCCCATTTTCCCCTTTCTATAAGAATCCCTTTCTTTAGATTGATCAAAAGAGGATGCAGAAGGCACCAGCACCGAAGAGTTGGTAAAAAAAAATGCAGATCAACCACACACCTTTCTGCATTCTCCTGCCAACTAGCCACCAGCAGCATAATGAATCTCTTCATTTTGTCACTTCCAAGAGAGCGATAAAGTTCTACTACATACCTATAGCCTGCATGTACACAGCACATACACAGACCTTAGCTTTATAGATGCACTTGCATTTATAGAATTGTAAACATTAGAAAAAAAATTTGCTTCTGTGCCATTAACAGTGTTTACTGGGCCTACAGCTAACACGAACAAAAACTGTAGGGTTTACTATCTTTTTATCTGGGGGAATTCAATGAAGCACTTTGTTGGGCTATATGATGTCTGGGGATTTGCTCATTTGGCAAAGTTCTTTCCCCTCACTAACAATGTGCTTATTTTCCTGAGGTAGATTTCACAGTTATTAGAAAGGTCAGAGCTAAGCTGAGTTACACTGTATGACATTTGCGATAATGGTGAAAGACACAGTCTCACATTTACCTGGCCTATGAATAGACTTCTGTTTGTGGTGGGCAATTAGTTTTTAATGCACTCATCACTGACAACATATGCATTTCAAAAATAAACAAAAAAAATCTCTTTGGCTCCAAAGTTTTTCTCTACTGACTGTTGTTGAGAAAAACTTCACTTTTCTCCTATTTGGAGAACCTTTGATGCTCAGTTCAGACCGTCACCTCCACTGAGATGTTGGAGCCCTAAATTTAGTAAGTGAAACTATTCTTTATTTGCTCAAGTAGAGTATTTTGAAGAGGGTCAAAGGACCCGCAATAAACAATGTTTACTGGGAGTTTTAAACGTCAAGAATGTGTAACGAGTTTGTACTGAGAATATTTACTTGAGCATATTCAAGTGTTGGTAGTGATTTCTCATTTTGCAGGTGAATTTCCACCACAGTTTTTTTTTTTTGGTAATTGTCTTGCAATTAATTCATTATTTTACATAATAATACAAGATAGTTTTTCTGCTAGGCTTTTTTCATAATGGAGTCAGTGTAGGTCTCCCAGTTCAGGTCCTGTGAGATTGTAGAGCCCAGGAACCTAAAAGACTCTATGGCTGATACTGTGCTGTTCATTATGGTGAGCTGGGGAAGTGTAGGAGATTCACTGTCATCTCTACTGTTTTGAGCATGTTCAGCTCCAGGTTGTTTTGACTGCACCAGACAGTCAACTGTTCGACCTCACCTCTATAAGCAGACTCGTCATAATCCTGGATGAGGCCAGCGACTGTAGTGTCATCTGCAAATTTCAGGAGTTTGATAGAATGGTCTGTAGCGATACAGTTATTTGTATACAGGGAGAAGAGCAGTGGGGAGGGCAAACATCCCTGGGGCCACTAGCATTGATTGTGCAGGTGCTGGTCTGTCCGTCTGTCTCTTTGATGCAAGTTCAATCATATACACAACTAAAGAAATGGCAAATAAAATTTTTTTATTAATGTTTATAAAATGCAAAAAATCTATTACATTACAGAGGTGAGTATAGTTCAAAAGACCCTGCAGCGGTTAGTGAGGACAGCCAAGAAGATCATCGGTTTCTCTCTTTCTCCATCACAGATATTTACACCACACGCTGCATCCACAAAGCCACCAGCATTGTGGACGACCCCACACACCCCTCACACACTCTTCACCCTCCTGCCGTCTGGCAAACTGTACCGAAGTATTCAGGCCTCATGACCAGACTGTGCAACAGTTTCTTCCCCCAAACCATCAGACTCCTCAACACTCAGGGTCTGGACTGAAAACACACACATACTCGAATGAGCATCACCCCATCCTCTTTGCAATTTTGCACACACCGGCATTCAATTTCTGCTGCTACAAATATTTATTATATACTGTATATAATCTTTATTCAATTCAATTCAATTTTATTTGTATAGCGCTTATAACA
>CM040989.1:42996-53421 GCA_022985145.1 Pangasius djambal
AGTACAGCAATTTATCTTGTCAATCTTTTGCACTACTGTCATAAGATTCACTTTTTTTATTAGAACCGTGTGCTAGTCGGCGCTGCACTGTAACTCACCGTGCCCACTGTCTTGTTTTGATAGTTTTTGTACTGTCTTGTGCCGACTGCACATGTTTGCACTGTGCACTTTATGTAAATATATGTACAGTTTAATCCCTATAGCACCTTGTCCTATTCTTGAACACCCAGATCTTATTGACCCAATAGATTGGCTCGTTAGACTTTTTTCTGGAGGGGAGACGATTATCTTCACAGTTTCTTCCCTTAGTTTTTGGAGTTTTTCCACCACTCTCCACTTCTTTTGCCTGCTTATTTAATAATTATGATTTAAGTTTTGTATTTACAGTAGGTATGTAACCGGATATAAATTTGAATATGGATTGAACAGATGTTCTAAATGGGCACTAACTTTTTTAGATAGCTTGTCTAGAGACTAGAGGTGTGTATCAGGACTGGAATAAAAAAAAAAAAAGCCAAAAAAAAAAAAATTTGGTTTTTACCTTTTACTTTATGTGGGTGTCAGTACGTAGGACCAAAAAAACCCCAAAAAAAACCTTGTTTCTGCGTGATACATTTACAGCATTCGTTTATTCATCCTTAGTAAAACACTCGAGTTGCAGCGGTTTAAATTAGGCTACTAGTATATTTTGGGAAATAGAAACAACTAAATTTGTTAGAAAATATCATGGGCAGATACAAACAAAAAAGGCCAGAGCCGAATTTAGGAGGTGATGGGCTACTCCAATCTTTTCTTACGCTCCGTAATGTTCACATCAGGGCTTTTTAAATACTTTTCCCATTAACGAGTACGTTAATTAAATCACATGTGTCAAACTCAAGGCCTGTGGGCCAAATTAGGCCTGCTGCCTCATTTTATTTGGCCTGCATGAACTTTAATAAAAAATAATAATGTTGAAACAGCCCACAGTATCTACTACACAATATTTTCACACTACACTCATTTAGTGTAGCGACTGCCACTGTACTGTGCACGAGAGCCCGTATCTCACAGTGCTGAAACACTACTTACAATCAACGCCTGTCACTCGCGTTTGGTCTCACATCTCTCACATCTAGAAATGATTCAGAAACACGTCTGGTGTGGGCAGTGAGGTAAACAGAAATTACTTTTGCTGTGATGTGGACATATACAAAATAAAATCATGATTGTTTTCATGATCTTCTTGTTATATTAATAACACTACCATACAATACCTTCATGACAGTTCCAAGAAAATGATGAAAAGTATTGAGCTACAGGAGCCACAGGATGTGAAGAAATGAAAAGTAAAATAAAATTTAAACAAAACATACAGCAGGGAGCCTGCAGCTCTACATTATGAAACAAATATTATATTTCATTGGCAAGCATGATTGTAAAAGATCAAAAAGCCCAAAGGGCATTTTTACTGACCCCCCAGTCAATAAACCCAGCCCTATCACTGCCCATGCAGGATTAATAAAACCATCCCACATACATCTTTAGCTGAGACCAGGTATGAACTGGAGTGATGAAGCTGAGGTTAGGGAAAATGTTCTACTTTCAGCCACACCTACTTTGTGTTTAAATCCAGATGCAGATACATGTACAGATATAATGGGGACAACTGAGGGATGATAAAAACTGCTAAAATTTGATATAAAAACAAAATATCCTTTTAGGGGGAAAAAACCCTAGTAAATACACATAATTATATTAATTATTTTGGGTTAGTTATATTGCAGTGATTTTAGTGGTTAGCACTGTTGCCTCACACCACCGGGCCTGGGGCTCGGTTCCTGCCTCTGCCCTGTGTACTCAGAGTTTGCATGTTCTCCCAGTGCTTCGGGGGTTTCCTCTGGGTACTCCGGTTTCCTCCCCCAGTCCAAAGACATGTGCTGTAGACTGACTGGCATTTCCCTAGTGTGTGAATGGGTGTGTGTGATTGTGCCCTACAATGGGTTGGCACCCCATCCAGGGTGCCCCCGCCTTGTGCCCTGTGTAGGACAAGCAGCACAGAGAATGGATGGATAGATGTAATAAAATTAATGGAAGTCTTTTGGACATAAAGGGCACCGAATCCTGAGAATGGTCCTTGCATGTTTGCCAATCCACAGCCTTTAGATTAAGGAACTAATAAAAGCCATGGTTATTCTAACTGTTTTTATGCTGCTGTTTTTTCCTCTGAAAAAGTCATATTATCCAAGACAGAGAAATCAGATACGCATGTAGGTCTTCGTCTCTCTTCCCTTTAATCCTGTCTCATTTTGCATTCACATTATGCTGCGACTAATTGTGTTACATGATCCTTTGAACGCATCCACCCACACATTGTCTTCAGACCAGCAATTATCTATAATTGTGTTCCCTCTCCAACCAAATGTATTATTGGACGCACTTTGATTTCTTATTTAAATAATAAATATCATGCATATGCTAAATGCTCCTAGCCATTTTTCGTTAAAAACAGGAATAAATTAATATCAAAGCATTTCACTGAACAAATTACTCTTCAGCTGAGACTTTTAAGAAGTCCTGCACAAAGGCACAACATTTAGCAGGTATCTACACTCAGCGATCTCGTTAAAGAGCTCAGCAATCTCATCTAAACAAAGGTTTGGCAAATCTTTTGGTAATCCACTTGTACATGAAAAACTCACCAACTCTCTCGACTTTCTTTTTAAATCATACAATAGTATATTCAGCAAAGCCATCAAATACCAAAATGTGCTTGATCTAATTTCTTCCTTCAAAGTGGGGATGATCATCATCGTGATGAATATGAAAAGGCATTCAACGTGCCTCAGCCCTCACCCTGATGCTGACTTTCAGTGAAATGTAATCAAACTGCCTGACTCATCAGAGACATCTATCATTGCAGCATGATAATCTCTTAGATCTCTTCTTCTTAGTAATGTGATCTACTGAAATTATTCATTTTAGGAAGAGCAACAGAAAATGCAGTTAAAGCCATCATACTGATACAGATTTGGAGCAGTGTGAAAAATTCATGGTTCACAGAAGAGTTCATAAGATAACCATTTTGACTACAGCCAAATCTCACATTTTTTAGTATATCACAGTACATATTCTTAAAACTTTATATTTGGTAACAAATGATATAATAGCGCAAATGTTTAATTAACGTACTGCGTTTTTCTAGTCTTTAGTGCAAATACCTTTGACTCTTATTGCCATATACTGTTTTATATACTTTAAAAGGTTGCCTAGTCTGTTTTAAATTATGAAGCATATTTTGAGGGATGTGTTATTTTTTGTGACATCATCTTAACACACATTAATAGTATAGGTATTTCAGTGTTCTCTGTATGCTATAATACTCAATATATTATACTGTTATAGTCATAATGTCATCATACCATTATATACTTTTTTATTTTTTTATATTTTATATATGTTGACATTACAAATTTTAAAAAAATATTTACATCCTACAATGTACATACTATGTATAGGTGGTCCAAATACTTTGGTAATGAAATAATTCAGAAGCAGTCACCAATCAAGTGCAATGGGATGAATTCACCCGTTTCACCTTTAGCATGTTGTTTAAGTTTCCTAGTATCTCATTAAAATTAAATTAACATTTTCACACAAACAACTTTGTTGTTTTTGGGAGTATTATTTTTATTATTTATGTGTTGTTGGATCTAATATAGCCCTATGGTTTAATGGTAGTTGATACACTTTCATTTATGCTATTTTTTGATAAATTTGAACAAAAGCTGAATTTTGTTCTCAGTCTGACACTGACTCTCTGTTATAAACATTGCTGTTCTAATAGTACACTATAATACACTTAACTGCATAGGGACTGCAGGACTGAGGGGTCTAAATCTGTAAACGGTATGACAGAAAGAATATAGCGGCGACGAACAAAATTCTGTGATTCGGTATACTAGACTTTTATAGAAGGGCAGTGGCGGCTCTTTAATTCAGTAGTTAAAGGCTCCGAGTTGTTGATCAGAAGGTCGGGGGCCCAAGCTCCATCAAGTACTGTTGGGCCCTTGAGCAAGGCCCTTAACCCTCGCTGCTCCAGGGGGCCGTATCACGGCTGACTCTGTGCTCCGACTCCAGCTTCCTAACAAGCTGGGATATGTGAGGAATTTCACTGTACTGTAATGTATATTTGACAAATACAGGCTTCATTATTTACTTTTTTTTTATTTATTTTATTTTTGCATTGCAGAGCGTTGCTGTCACACAAGGACTTATGATGATCCTAAGCAGCCATTCTGAACCTTACTAATTATGCCCATTTCTTCTCTTTCCTTCAGTTTTAGGACAAACATCACCACTGAATTAAAGTACGTCACATCATCAGATGGCAACTTGTCCAAGACAGGGTGTGCTGCTGATTTGTTATGAATAAGTTGAGATAATTATCAATTACAGATTGCTTTTTTTTGCTTTAGACTTGGGCCAGATGTATGTCAATATAATAATAATAATAATAATAATAATAATAATAATAATAATAATAATAATAATAATAATATATTTTTGTACTGAAACATCTGCAATGGTACTGTGAGTGTTACAGGTTTAGGGTCGCTCTACTGTGAGCTGAAAATAAATCTCACTGCTGCAACAATATTTGCAGCTCCACAAAAGCTGGTATTTGTGCACCTGTATATACCATCATTAGATAACTGATCATTTAGCTTGTCAGAAGTTACATCAGAAGTACAGCTGGGCAATATGTCCAAAAATGTTAACATGATAATTTCTTTCTATATTGATCAATCTCAATAAGTATCCTGATACAGAATTTCTTAACACTGTCACAGTTTTTAAAGAATATCCTTCTATACAATGCAGAGTGAACAAACCAATTGTTCATTACTGTTTAAAATATTTAAATATTTATTATCAGAACATAATATACAGTACCTCCACACATTATACGGAATATTATGTAACTGTGAGGTATAATGGTGCTCAGCTAAACAGCAGGACCTGAATGGTGAACTGGCTAGATTTTCTGTGATCAGTTATTTTACAAACGACAGTTTATACAGTATTGAGAGACTATACTCACATCTGCTGGGGTACCTTGTTGTTCCTAATAAAATGAAATTTGACCAACCACAGGTTGTGCACTGGTTTCATTCACTTTTTATTACCAACGAGTTCAAAAATTCACTTATGAGCACATGAAGTAGGAAGTAAATGGAGAACAAATATTTATTTTTAACTTAATTAAACTTATCCAAACAAAATAAATATTTGCTTTTAGATTAAATAAATATAAAATACTTAAACTTCCTGTTGTCTTCTCCAGTAAAGAAGAAATAAAATAAAATAAAATAAAATAAGAAACAAGGAAAGGGGGAAAGAATGGAAACAAAGAATTCAAAAGATTCAAAAAGGGTAAAAAGACTCAATTAAAAACAGACTTGGGTCACTAAGGCATTAACAATAACAGGAAAACTTCATCTTCCTCAATAATCAAACGCTTCAGTAACTAAATGTTCACCTTCTGATTAATTACTAAATGTTCCATTGGGGCCCATAAGATTAATCACTACACCCGGGTATTAAGTGTTTATCATCTCTCAGGACCAGTGATTTACTCACCAACCCAGAACCCCATCCAAGCGCAGATCCTCCGAAACGCAGCCAGGGTCAGAACCAGGAACCATCAAGCGCACGGATGAAGTTCAGCTTAGCGATGAGTGCAGCGGGGCGTCCCACTAGCCTAGCCTAGCTTATCTTAGCTAGCCTAAATTGAAAATATTTGGCAAGTACAAACAAAAATAATACCTCCATCAGCGGTCAGGATTGATCAGAAACAGTCCTACTCACACCTCTTGTTCAGACCCAATTTGTGACTCATGATAAATCAACATTACATTAAAATCAAGAAAATCAAGTTTAAAATCAACTTTCACTTATTTGTCAACAGAATTCTATCATTTGTACTTTCAGCACAATTTGTCGAGTCACAGTGAAAGTGTCAAGGAGAGTCTTTCTTCAAGGCACAGAATGTCCAGAACTTCCAGGTACATTTACAGAATTTGAAGAAAGTTAAATTAGCTGGGTTCCTGGACAGAGTTAATTGGCAACCACAGTCTCACTGGCAGTTCAACTGGCAAAAATACAGGACAAGATATGAGGTGAAAAAGGTCACATGTACAACATGACCTTTTACAGTATGCAAATCCACCATGGTGAGGGAATCAGTTCTCCCAGCTAATGTTCTAATAATTGTGCCAACCTGGACTTATTCTGCCATCTTATTCCCTAAGCCTTAGTCAGGACTGGTTCAACTGTTCAAAGCAATTAGACTGGGGGATTAAAACTGATAATCTTGGAGGAAACTTGTCTTGTGGTCTGCTGGGAAACAAAAAGGAAAAAGGTAGCCTCAGTTCACCTTGACAAGTGATGGGGGAAGTGAAATAACTGAAGGGAGTGAAAGAGTTTAATTTCCCCTGAGACCACACAGGACGCCCGCTCTCCACAACACCATGCACAGGATAAACCAGAAGAATCAGGCTAGGCCAGCTACCTTAAAGTCAAATTCAATGAGGAAAAATTTCTAATAACAATTATTATTAGTACACTTTTTGGGAAAGGAAGAAACGAGGGAAGAAAAACTCAGTTATATCCATCTGGTTTTCCAATCAGAATAAGTGATGAAAAAGAATGTAATAGTTTACTTGAGTAATGACGGTTTTTTAAACAGTGTGTGTGTGTGTGTCTGTGTGTGTGTGTGTGTGTGTGTGTGTATGAAGTATATATATCAAAGAAAAGGAAAGGAAGAACGAGAGCATGTTCATCAGAATTAATTGGGGGAACGTAAGAGGTACCTCTGAGATACCTACAGTACACACAGATTCCACTAAACTAACTTTGATTATATGGAAGAAAAGGCTTTTAAAATCACAAACATAAATCATTACTAGCAGGGCATTTTGTCTGTGTCCACATAATATACAACATCTCTTATAAAGCACACCTAACTGCAGTCAGTGCTGTGTTAGGAGATCTTAGAAAAGTGATGCTGTCACAGCCTCCATGTGGTAATATGAAGCTGCTGGTGTCCAGTTCATACTGTTCACTGCTCATTAAAATTCATATTTTGCCATGTGTTTTGAAATGAATGCCTGAGTGCATCAATCTATCAGTAGAGATAAATAATCCTTAATTTTTATCATGTTTCTGGTGGAACAGGAAAATTTAATTATATATTTTAAAACACCAGAAATGTCACTTTTTATTCCCTAAAGCTTACAGTACAAGCCATCTTTCTTGGATGAACAGTTACCTTCACTTTACTGAGCTTGTCTTCACCAACAGCTTAGAGCCCCTTAATTGTAAGTAGGACTTTTTATATAGTAAAGTATGTTAAACATACACCTCATTATGATAGTATTGTATTATAAAGCAATCTGCTTACTACTATAACTAGAATTTTGAGGACAGTAAGACATTGCAGTCTAATACATGTTACAATATACAATGTCATGGAGCCATCAATGATAGTAGTGATGAAGGGGAGGAGGTCTTGTGAGATGGTCTGGAGCATTATGGAAGGGATTGGATCGAACTGGCAGGTGGTGCGATTGCGGGACAAGATGACTTGCAGGATCTCTTCTGTTGCTAGATTGCTAAAATGTGCCGTTGAAAGAGAAGGGGAATCCTGAGCGTGTAGTGTAGGAGTTGGGGTAGGAGTGAAGGTCTGGCAGATTTTTTTAGCAGTCTTAGCAGAAGTCACTTCAGATGAGAATTTGGACAGGAGAGCACAGTAAAAGACAAGATCTGTGTCAAGTTGTGATTTCTTCCACTTTCTCTCTGCTGTTTTTAATTCTCTCCTATTGCTGCACAGCACATCCAAAGGCCAAGGAACAGGGCAAAAAATCTTCCTGAGATTAGAAGATAGAAGGCAGAAGATGTCCATGGATGAGGAAGGTGAGGAGAGTGTCTGTGGCTAACTCCAATGGTAGGGAGGAAAAGGAGCCAGGGTCTGGAAGGGAAAGGTCTGATAGGGTGCAGGAAGCTACAGAGGAAGGAGAGATAGAGTGGAGGTTTCAGCGAGTGGGGAGAGAAATACTGATAGCTGATTTTAGGCAGAATTGTTAGGGTGATTGCGAAGGATACCAAGAGACAACCAGGAAGTGTAGAGTCATGTAGCATTGATGTCTGTAGCTGGAGAGGGGAGACTGAAGACGGGGTCCAGGGCGTTTCCTCCCTTGAGTGTTAGATGGTGTTGAATGTCAGGGAGAAGGAACGCAAAAGAGGGAGAAGGCAAGAGGACTTGTCAGAAAGGAGGTTGAAGTCTCCAATATAATTAATTAATTAATTATATCATCTATTTAAAGTTTACACACAGTTTTATTCTGCAGGCAGGAGATCAAAGGAGATGCAGATTAATCAGAGTCACTGCTGATCCTTAATTAAATTTAAGCTGTAGATTAAGAATTCTGATTATGTCTTGACATTGAGAACTCATATCCTCCCAGGAGACTCCTCAGCTCCTAACACATAAAGTACAAAATGTGATGAATACAGACCATGTTCCAGATTATGGAAAAGACACTCCCACATTCCTCTTTTAACTCTGCTTTTCCCAGAAAAGTCCCAGCTGGTCCATTCCCTAGCTACTACTGTATTTCAGTAGTAGTCATCTGCCAGCCACAGCTTTTGTCCGTCTTATGTAATACTGACCCAGTTAGAGGCCTGCATCTTTGTGTTTATTCTCAAGCTGTTCTGACACAAATTCAGCCATTTATGACACAGATGGAAAGTGTAACTGTTTGTTGAAACAGAATGATATCACAGTGCTGTGACTGTTCACAGAGGGAATACATCAGTGTTGCTTGCTGGTTTGGCACTGACTGTGGTGAAAGCTTTTGATAAATGCAGCATAGTGAAGTTCCACACACTGAATAAAAAAAACCTCAGTATTAGTTGGCTGTCATAGTTACATGAAAACACGATCTCACGTTTTCTCTGTACAATGTGGTGAAGTCAAGTAGGTGCAATGCGCAGGATTGTAGTCTTTATCTCTGCAAAACTGTCATCCATAGTCACCATCCAGTGAGCATTGTTTAAGGATGTAAAAATGCCCCATTGTGAGCGCTGACCTGTTAGCTGCATCCTCTGTGAGGGGCAATTAAATGCTTATCAGAAGTCTGAGGGTATGTCTCCTCCCTGTCTAAACGTACTCATGCAGGCATCCTGTAGCACAGGAGCGTTTTTGCCTGGGCCACATTGGGATTTTTGAACTTTGAACTATAAACTAGGCTATTATGTTTTTAACATATTATTATAACCAAGCTATTCTCTAAACTATGGATTATAAGACTTGATCTAGTTGTGAGTCCAGCCATCTTCTGTACCATTTATCCTACACAGGGTTGCAGGGGAGCCTATGTCAGGGGACTCGGGGCACAAGGCAGGGAACACCCTGAACGGAGTGCCAACCCATCGCAGGGCACAGTCACACACACACACACACACTCACACACACACTCACACACTCACACACTACAGACAAATTGGAAATGCCAATCAGGCTACAACACATGTCGTTGAACTCAAGGGTAGATGAGGGGCATGTAAATGGAAGAAACCCCTGAAGCATGGGAGAACATGCAAACTCCACACACCCAGGGCAAAACCCCCAACCTTGGCAGTGCGAGGCAAACATGCTAACCACTAAGCCACAAAATGAAATCAGGTAGCAGGCCACATTTAGACACATGGGCCTTGACATGAGGAATCAGTGACTTAGCAGACAGTTGATTTCAGGAAAAATGCATTTAGATAAGTTTCCATGTTTTGGATCATTTTTTCTGGAACAATTCTAGTGGTTATGACCTGCAGGATGGTGCAGGAATCATTGTTTATGTAGGAACAGCATCGTCTAATTTAAGGCATCAGTTTATTTACATGATATGATGTATATACAGCGATATGAGGCTTATTTACATCAATATGATGCATATGGAAATAACCAGCTTCACCTCCTTCCTCTCACTTACTCTCTTTCAGTATGGTAATTGCTCATTACTTACTTACTTACTTACTTCCATGATCTGCACATTGAAAAATTAGACTGGTGGATTATATACACATGGTTTTAGTATCCAGATTATAGAAATGACCCAATCAATAGCAATAAATGACAAGATTACAGTTAAATTAAACTGATTCTGCTAAATTCATGTTAATTAAATCTCATTGTGTAGGCCTGTTTTAAATTAGATGTAGAATTAATTCAATTCAATTCAATTCAGTTTATTTGTATAGCGCTTTTTACAATGTCATTGTCTCAAAGCAGCTTTACACAAACAAAAAAGTAAGATGAAGTGTGAGAGTGTGTCTGAAGAGCAAGCCGAGGCGACGGTGGCAAGGAAAAACTCCCTGAGATGGAGA
>CM040989.1:53521-103529 GCA_022985145.1 Pangasius djambal
AAGCTCACAGTCACTCTCACCGCCAACAAACCTGAGTGACCAGTGAGAGTGAGGAAGACAGCATCCAAGCACACCAGATCACTATAAGACTCAACATCCCTGAGTCCCCCAGATCTACTCCTTTACCTAAAACGCCTATTCAGTAAACGCTAAACTAAATAAATAAGTCTTTAACCTCGTCTTAAACACTGAGACTGTGAGTCTCATTTAGATTTAGATGCAGTTTAGATGCAAACAAATCTCAAAGCAAGTGGACATTAAAGCTTGGCAGTTATTTTATTGAGGTGGAAAAATCTACTTTGATTCTACTTTATAGTTCATATATTTTCATTTTTGGATTATCTTCTTTCCTTTCCACTCACTGAATAGTCCTGAACTCGTTTTCCTCCCTTCTTTTATAAGTTGATTTTATATTTTATAACCAAAAGTTAGTGACTTGCATTACTGACACTGAGAATCACATTATACACAGCAAGAAAGAAGTAAGACATTAGACTTTTGGGATGTTGTTGAAAGCCACTGATTTATGGATACATTCGGATATAAACACATTACATGTTAACACATTTACATTAAGTTGATGATTTTAGGTGAATTAGACTCATATAGAATATTACATTAATTTTTTTTTCTGGTTACAGCTTTTGTTGACGCTACAGGATACAAGGTGGCTGTTATTCCGAATGTTGTGTTTTATTCAATCTCCAGGGACTGTGATTCAGTTTTATTGTAATAGTTAGTGCAGATTCAAAGCTTATTGCCTTATCATTCTGACTTAGTGTACGTGTCCACTTCCCACTGTGCAGCTGTGTGCAGTTGTACTTTGCGTTTAGGGGAAGACTGTTCATTTGCCATAACAAAGTTCATGAAATTGTAATACAATTGTCCATCAGCACCAGTGAGAAAATGTGTAAGTGGACACACAGCATCAGTTCTATGGCTGACAATAAAGCCAAATCTATCAGGGAACACCTGTAGCCAACCGCATTTCAGCACTAAAGCCTTTACCATCCTCTGTGGTTTTGGTTTAGCTAGCTGAACTGCCTACATTATTATTAATATTATTATTATTATTATTATTGTATGGAAGGTCTAAAGACTTCTAGGATTTTGTAAAATATTAATTTCAGAAGCTTTATACACATTTCTTGATGTGTTTCTGTGCCTTTTTATCTTGTCTTACAATTAATCATTATGTTTTCTTAATATGACTTATATGATTATTATTTATAGAAAAAAAGTATAGTGTTCATATCAAGGCTGAATTTGGCTGAATGTAACATGGAAATGTATAAAATGAGCAGATGACCACTTCAAATCTTGTCCTATTTCTGCCCAATTCCTTTCCTTCATTTCCTGGATCCAGATTAAGCCTTGGAATTACACATTTGCTGTGATTAAACATTTCATTTCTAGTTTTTAAATCAAGGGTTTTGAAAAAAAAAAACTCCACTTTTTTCAATTTTGATGATAACAATTTTGTTCTTCATTCTTGGACTGCAGTCTTTTCTGTGCTCTCTCTGTGACACACCACTGTGTAATGTATTACAAAGTCCTTCAGCAAGGACAAGCCAGGGTACAGATGACAAGACATTATTTCTGACTGATGGTGGGTGTGTGCGCGTGCTTCTGTCTGTGAAAATAATGGAAATTTTTCACACTGGTCAACTGGTCTGAGACTGAAATCCTATTATTATCTTGAGTATGACCAAGTCTGCAGATTAGGGGAAGCTGAAACAGCTGTTTAAGGAAAGCAGAAGGAAGATTGTGTTTTTATACACTGGTTATTTTTAGAGACGCTGCTGAGCTCCAGTGCTGATATTGTGCTCAGAGTAAAATCAGGACCATGGTTATATAAGCACATTATGGTTGTTCACCATCCGTTTCCACAACAGCGAGTACAGCCGCGGGCCTGTCATTAACCTTCACCATGTCATTTTTCCAACCTTTATCCACTGCCTGGAAAATCTTACACCATCTACCTTACAGCCATTGTCCACCCAGAGATATTGCACACTCATATGTATACAAATGTTCTGATCCAAGCAGCAATAAATACATCAAGAAATGTCATCAGAAGGTTTAACAGGTGGAGTGTAAAGAGGGTTAGGTTATGTAGGTTATGTAACCATCACAGAGCTCATGACTGTTATCATTCAGCTCATGACCACAGCAATGATAAATAGTAGGAATGATTATTCACCTTAATGCTGCACTGAAAGCATACTTCTGCATTCTAAACTTTTAAATGTGCTTTTTGTTTGCCTGTAAAAAATATATATATTTTTTTTGAGACAAAATTTCTGTTTCTTTGGTTTCATGAATAATTTTGCAGGATGTGGACATGTGGAGAGTAATGACTTCTGAACCTGGTCTTTGCAACATTTGGGGCAGACATTAAACTAACATGTTTACGGTACCAGCTTAAGATCTGATATAGCAATATTCTTTGTTGACCTGAGCTAAATTCTGTCTCTGGATAAGGGAGTCTGCTAAATGCTGTAAATGTAAATGTAGATCAATCAGCAAAATGGCATCTTTCCCTACATTAGAGAATGGAGAGCATTACGTACTACATTAACACAGTCATATTCAGTTGCATAAACACCACTGGAATTGTTTTGTCATCGGTCCTAAGTGGATAAGGCTGAAACTTAGTAAAGGTCATGTGTTGTGTCTAAACGTTAGTGCATTATGTACTCACTTGCATCTTATTGTATCTATCTTGTAATTTGTCTTGATGGAATGAGTGCAATATATATTCTCTATACATTCAGACCTAACAAGAAAATGTCCAACTTCCAAAATATTGGTTTTAGTTTTTTTAGATTTCAAATAAGAAAGAATCAGCAAACAAGAATATTGAGAAAGCACTGTCAACTTTTATTTTCCAATTAGAAAGGGAACACTTCGCTTGTTTTTTTTTCACAAATTGTAAAGTAGGTATTGTAAGAAATTTGTTGTGTATAACAAATTCTCTTAATATATTAGCAGCACAAATTAAACCATAACAGTGTCTTTACTGCATTTACAAACCAACATGAAAAACAACACATTGCTTTTTTAATCACATTTAAGAATCATAAAGATAAAAAGCAATTTTACATCTCCTGTTAAAATTTGCACATTTTCACACCCATTTAGTTTACATTTACATTTTGCTGTGGCAGTAGCTAGCTAGCTTTTATGGAATAGCTCATGAAGGCAAGAAACTGAATTTTGAAACTCAGCTGGAGAGAGAGAAATAATTAGAAGATAAGAAATCATCTCACAAAATTCTGTGCTGGTGCCAATAAGGCGAGGTGTAGTTCTATGTGCTATCTGTAAAACAGGAACCTGAAATAAAGGAGAGTCCAGAGTTTGGCAAGAAAAGAAAGAAAACTTTCCTTCTGTAATGTATTCACACCTAATTAATGTATTTTAAAAATGGTCCTCAGAGTCTTGATTAACGTACATCAGTAGCTGGAATGGCAGCTGGGACTCGTTTAAATGCCATGCTGGTTAATTTGAAATGCTAATCTGGCCATTTAAAAGAAGGAATCTGATCTTAGTAAACTAATTGCTCCATTGCCATTACAATTCTCTCATCACAAGTGAATTTCCACCACAGTGGTCTTTAAAACGGACACAAAAGCATGGAGAGGTTTATTGCAATTTATTTATGTAGTGCTTTTAGCAATGGACATTGTCACAAAGCAGCTTTACAGAAATTTTAATTAAAATTTTTAGTATAGAAATTTGTGTATAAGCTTACAAAGGGACGTTTTCTTTCTTTTATTTCCAAAGACTGGATTTTTCAGTTTTGAAGAAGTTTCAGACTATTTACTGTAAAAATTAAGTTAAAAAAAAAAAAAAAAAAAAAACTCAGCAACTGTGTCATTAAACAAGCACTCACTTCTCATTACATTTTTGTACGTTCATTTTCACAAATCCATGTGTCACTGTATTTCAGAGTGTTTAATTAGCCTCGACTTCGATTTAACTGAAGTGTGGATTGTTAAACACAACACAGCCTTACAGCCAGAAACAATACAGCAAATTAGAAAATCCCTGACCATTTTTACTGTAAATAAGTTGGAAAGTGCTGTGGTTGAATGATGTTTTTGTGCTTGTAAGGATATAAAACAATAATTCAGCCACAGCCTCTTATCTCCTTATATTAGAAACTATGGTTAGTCTAAATGTCTTAAACTTGTTCTGATGAAGCTGCAGTTAAGTGGAGAGCTGGTACAACTGTAACAATGTGATGTCTTTACATGCATATATACATAAATACATCACTTCCCTGTGCCCTTCTGAAAAGCCCGCGGGATTCGTCCACTCGTTCTATAGATATTTGTGAAAACATTTTGTGCCAGGACAGTTAAAAACACAAACAGAAGAATTTTTCAAGTATAATTTTTTTTCCCTTATATTTTCAAAAACTGAAATTGTGCAGTTATATACATTTACTTTACATTAAGTGTTAGCACAGCATTCAGAGTTTGTGCAAACTAATTCTGTTTGCAGGATTGTGAGAAATCGTGGGTGCGAACTGCAGTACATTTGTAACACCTCTTTCAGAGTGTAAGAGCAGTGAACGATGGCAGCAGTGAGACAGAAAAGATGCACACACTGATTTCCACAAACTGTAATTGATGCAGAGAGTATAAAGATCTTATCATTTTTTAATTCATAGAATTATACTTAAACCATAGTAACCATATACAGTACTGTAGCAGACACTGTCATTTAAATTATCATTGAATATTTTAACTCCAACCAAAAATGTTATAATTGTGCCAGCTTTCCTGTATCTGAAATATGTCAAGTGCATTCTGGATCAATGCAGACTGTGTAATGTACAGTGTTCAAGCTTTTCAGGCATGTATTATATTTCACTGTAAGCAAGGTTACCAGTCTCACCAAAGATACTGAGAAAAACCAACAGAGATCCAGAACAATCCATGGCTTAAACACACAGATATACTCCATTACATGTTATCACAGTACCAAATTCTATCCCACTGTCAATCCCAACAAATAATTCAGGAACAAATATAGAACTCCCAAAATTATTGTCTTGTATTGAGTCTGACAAGGTGAATAACATTATTGATATATGAAGAACCATTTCATTATTATTGCACTGGGGATGGAAAGGAAAAGTGCAAGAAAAGGAAAAAGGAAGGTCGTTTATTGCTGAAGTGAGTTTTACACCAGAGAGGCTGATTATTCAAATTCAAATCACAAAAATAATCTTTGTTTCCTAGAGCTGATGTCACAGAGAGATGAGATGCTACAGCTCTAATTAAAATATTTCAGCACGCATACATTAAAACACAAGTCAAATATCTAGCAGCATGTGGAACTGCTGGCTGAGCAGCACTGACACACAGTAAAAAAATAGAAACACTACTGACAGAAACAGTGCTGCTGACAGGAAATAGATGGAAATCACTACTTGTGAACATATTCGTGTAAAAAAAAAAATAATAATACCTTCACCTACAAGATTTTGTTTATTTTCTATTTGTCCATGTTTCACTTGCAATAGTACTTCTGCCACAAATGAACAAGCACACATACATGAACACCCTAAAAATGCAAACCATGTTTATATATGAATGCATTTTGTCTATTCAAGTTATTTAAAGTATAACTAACCTGTTAACTTTGTCAACACATGCTGTCAATATTTTGCAGATAGTTCTCCATATAAAGTGCTTCCAAAAGAAACAATCTTTAAAAACTTGCAGCTTTTACTTAGTCCAGATGTTATTTTACTCTGAAACCGGTGTTCTTTTATAATAGGTGATCTCTGTGCTACCAGAGCTCATAAACCTTAAGTTCAGCAAGGTATGGATTTGTGCTGCCCATTCTGTGTGATGGGGTTAATCTTTTCCAAGGAAATGTCAGCATCGCTGTCCAAGTTGTCTGACATATATGGGGAGAACTTCTCCAAGGTCTTAAACCCAGAATTCTCTTCCTTCTTCTGAACTTCCTCATCCTGGCCTAGTATGCTATGAGGGATCACACAATTGCTGTTGCTACCAGCTTTGGGGATGAAACCCTTGTGCTGATAGTGTGAGACATGCTTGGACACTCCGTTGTTGTTGATGCTCACAATCTCAATAGAGTTACTGCCAGGGCAGAGATGTTGGCAGCCTAGCAGGGTAGAGAACGCTTTGCGGAAGTCAGCATTGAACGCATAGATGATAGGGTTGAGTGAGGAGTTAGCCCAGCCAAACCAGACGAAGACGTCAAAGGTGGTTGGGTTTATGCACGGGAAGTCCACGCTTTTGTTGGGCTCGCAGAAAGGCACCATGCAGTTGAGGATGAAGAAGGGCAGCCAGCAGCACACAAACACCCCCATAATGACCGACAGGGTCTTGAGGACTTTGGTTTCGCGCTTAAAGGAAATTTTAAAGGAGCTTTCAGACTCTATGCTGCTGCTGTTGCCCATGCTGCTGTGGCGGTTTTTGGCACTCTCTGCTGCTCGCTCCAGGGCGGATATCCTGCGGATTTGCTTCTGGGCAATGCGGTAGATGCGGGTGTAGGTGACAATCATGATGGCTACAGGAATGTAAAAACTGATGAGGGAGGAGGAAATGGCATATGTTCGATTAAGACTAGAATCACAGTTGTCTGGTGGAACTTCAGCGTAGGTGCTATTCAGTTCAGTGTAACCTGCACTTTGTGCTTTGTGCCAGTTTAGCTGCACAGGGATGAAGGAGATAAGAACAGACAAGGTCCATGCCACACTAATCATGATGAACGCCACCTTGGGTGTCATTTTGCGCTCATAACGAAATGGGCTGGAAATGGCCCAGTACCGGTCCACACTAATTACACACAGGTTCAGGATGGAAGCAGTGGAACACATGATGTCAAATGCCACCCAGATGTTGCAGAAAGCACCAAACGGCCAGAATCCCACAATTTCAGTAGCCGCCTTCCATGGCATCACCAAAATGGCCACCAGTAGGTCAGAAATAGCCAGTGATATAACAAAGAAGTTAGTGACTTTGGAGCGCAGATGGCGAAATTTTGTGACAGCAGCACAGACCAGTGTGTTTCCCAGCAGAGTGGTCAGAATGAGGAGAGAAAGAAAGCAGCCGGTCAGAACACGCTTTGATGAATCACGCCGTACTAAACTGCTGTCAAGAACCGAGGAGAAATTTACATCCATGGCTTTTTCACTAAGTAACAGAAGCAGTCACCCCATAATTCCACCAGTCTAAAGTGAAAGGGATGAATCACAGAAGCAGCATGAAGCTCTGTGACTCAAAGATCTGGATCATCTACTCCAAGCTCATTGTGGCAAAGATTTTCAAAAATCCATCCACCATTATTTTAACATTACCTTTACAGAAGCCACGAATTGTCCCATGTTCCAGTCTCCAAATCCATTTCACATGGTTAGATTATTTTAAAATGTGCTGAGAAAACAAACCTAATATAACAAACTGACAAATCATTCAGTTACTTTACCAGGCTGCTGGTTTTCCTCCCAGTTGCGCAACATATTCCCTCCAGCATGTTTAGGTAAGCGTGTCCAAGCGCAATCATTAGCCTTATATGCGAGCTCATCGATGTGGTCTATCGATCTGGATTTGCGCTGCGTTGCTCTGATTTGACTGCTGGGATCCTGTTCCATCCAGCGCAAGCGCTAGTAGCCACACACGTTTCTCATCGTTATTCTGGTTTGAGAAAGGAGAAAGGAATAATGTCTTGCATGTGCCTTCTTTCGCGCTGTCTGAGCCATTAAACATCTGCACTTCCTTCAGGGCATCAGCTCCTGCAGTGGCTCGGACACTTTACTTCAGATTAATGGGTTCTGTCAGTTCTCTTCTAACAAGATTGTTCCGTTGTAACAAAAAGCATTTGCATTGTCCCCGGAGAGTGAGTGTCTCTGCGAGTAATGTGAATGAGATTGCTCAGTGGATAACGCGCACTGTAACCTGCTGTCTCTGTGCGCGTCAGAAATCTCCCACAGGATTTTTAATTAGATTTCGAGGAAATAAGAGTAAGAATCCAAAGGTCTTGGATAAAACTGTCTGCACCATCAGTAAGAGCAGATCTCTGTCACAGTGATCTTGCTGCTGCTCCGGGTTCAGGTGGCCGGAACGCAACGGGTTTTTTCGGTTCCTTCATTAATTGTCCCAGGGACAGTAATTAGAAGTGCAGCACTAAGTCAGTCCTCCCGTCCTCAGTTCCTCAGCGTCTGGTGTGTTTCTGTCGATCTGAATGAACCGAACCGAACTGAACCGGGCGCGAACCGTCGGATAAATAAAATCGGTTTAGAAACGCGCCCATCTATTGAAGGTTATTTCTTCCTTCAGTCATTTTAAAGGTTATTACACGTGAATACTATGATCTTCGGATAATGTCCACAGACGTTATGCCGTGGGAAAATAGGACCTCTTTACTCTATTCATTTTTAGGAGGCTATTTTGCATTACCTGTGCAGCTGTGAGTTTGTGCTGTAGGCTGCAGTGTCACCGGTGAGACGCGATGATCTTCAGCTGCATATTTACACACTGAGCGGCTGGAGGAGGCCATCTGCTGGAGCTCGCATTAACACTTGGTTTAGTTTCAGGAATAGTTTAAATCCAGGCGCTGCGTAAATTAGCCTTCACCACATCCACACGTACAGCAGTGTGTCATCTTACTGTGAAATGGACACACTTATTAATTCACATAAAAATCCTCCAGATCTATTAAACTGCGAGGGGATCTCGTGTACACAGCCTTCTTCAAATCATTCAATAAGATTTAGATCTGAGCTCTGACTATACCATTCCAAAACACTGAACTACTACTACTTCTGAAGCTGTTCCTTTGTTGACTTGGATTTGTGCTTTGGGTCATTATCGTGCTGGAAGGTGAAATTTTTCTAACAGAGACCTGCAAGTTTTGCATTAAAATAGATTGGTATTTGGAGCTATCCATGATTCTCTCTATCTTAACTAGAGCCCCAGTCCCGGCTGAAGAGAGGCGTCCCCATGCCACGATGCTGCCACCACCATGCTTCACCATGGGTATGGTGTGCTTTGTGTGATAAATTGCCTTGTTTTTGTGCCAAACATAGTATTTTATAGGATTATGCCCAAAAAGTTCTCCCTTGGTCTCATCAGACCATAACATAATTTGCCACATGGTTTAGGGTGATTTAGGGCTTGAATGTTTTTCCATGAAAAAAGGTTATTGTCTAGCAACCATACCTCACAGCCCAGATATGTGAAGAATACAAGAGATTGTTGTCACATGAAGAGAGTAACCAGTACTTACCAGATGTTCCTGCAGCTCCTTTAATGTTGCTGTACGTCTCTTGGCAGCCTCTTCTTCTCCTTTCATCAGTTTTGGAGGAACATCCTGTTCTTGGTAATGCGCTGAGGTTCTCTATTTTCTCCACTTGTTGAAGGAAAAGCTGAAGGCAAAATGCACCAAGGCAGTTTACAAATTACAATTTAATTTATGAGTATGTTAGTCTAATTACTTTAGTCATATATATATATATATATATATATACACATACAGACATACATACATGTGCATGTGTATATATATTTATATAATTTATCTCTTGACAGTTGTCAAGGTTCTTGATTTTAAACAGATTTATAATTCAAAATGGAACTCAGCACAATCTTTCACTGAATAAACTCCTATTAAATATATAAATATAGTCATTAATCTCCTTTAACACCATATAGATTAAATCATATGGCTGTTCATAACAGCATTCAACAAAATTATTCAGCATCTAACAGGATCTGATTAATCTTGATCAAGTGTGTGATGTGATCTTGTGGCTTTAGACAGTTGTGCTCGTCTTGCGCTGTTTGCACATGCACTTTAAGTAGTCTTTAGTTAGTTCTGTCATTTTACGCAGCACCATGGTCCTGGAGGAAAGTCGTATCATTTCATTCTTCAAATTATGCTAATAATTAAGGCTCCTTTTCACATTTCTTTCCTAACCATATCTCCAAAATTCATGCTTTTATGTTTCTGAAGGGACTGGTGTCTGCATGCATCACCATTTTAATATTGAAAGGACATTTAGTTCCCCTGACAAGCATTATAATTACATGAGAATACATTTTGCCTCACTAAATTACTTGACTGCTAAGATGTTGCCGTTGTCCTTTAAATTTGTTGCTTAAGGGCATTGAGGCTAATGATGTAACCTCTGACCTTTCAGGTCTTGCCCGACCGCTGAGCTACTAACCCAAGATAAAGCTGAGTAAAAATAAAAAGGTGAACAAATGGCCACTGATGTTATCACAACACATTCAGTGGTCAAGCACCACACTGCAGCTCTGACATTCATCTCATCCGTGACTGAATAGTTAGCTGATGAATTCATCTGGGTTGTTTATAGCAAGAACACATAAATGTGCAGGAAATAAACTCTCCTTTACTGACCGCTGATGATAAATTATGTCCAAAATTATTTGTTTATCTGATGTCTGTGCAGAGGTTCACATGTTCTTCCTGTGTCTGTGTGGATTTCTTCCATGTTCTCCAGTTTCCTCCCCAAAACATAGCAGTGGGTGGATTGGCTAAGATAAATTACTTCCAGGTGTGTATGAGTGTGTAACAACCAGGTGACATTTTTCCAATTTCCGTCTGTCCAGTGTGGGTGAGTCTGTGCCCACTGCAGCCTCAGATTCCTGTTCTTGGCAGACAGGAGTGGAACCTGATGTTCTGCCATTGTAGCTCATCCACCTCAAGGTATGACTTGTGACTTCTGAGATGCTTTTCTGCTCACCACAGTTGTAAAGTGTGATTATTTGAGTTGCTGATGCCTTGTGCTGCTGCCACACGATTGGCTGATTGGATAATTGCATGAATGAGCAGGTGTATAGGTGTTTCTAATAAAGGTAGATGGTCTGGGATTGTGCGGTGTACCACAGGCCTGTTGTGAGTTTCACTTAACACCAATTTTGGAATGGGTGCTTGTAACTATAATATTTCTATATGTGCTTTGTGATGTGTATCAGAGGGGCTAATAGACAATACATTACAATGTGCAACAAAAAAACTGCAAATTATTGCAAGATCAGTTCAGTGAAACGTGGTACATTTTAACATGTACAATGACTATAGAGAGAAAAAATCAACTCCATGAAGGTCATTATATAATTCTAAAGGTAATAGGATTTACAGAGCAAGCACAAGGGGCATGGTGGCTTAGTGTTTAGTACTGGTGCCTCGCACCTCTGGGGGTTTGAATCCGCCGTGTGTGTGGAGTTTGCATGTTCTCCCCATGCTTCAGGGGTTTCCTCCCCCAATCCAAAGACAGGTTGTAGGTTGACTGCCATTTCCAAATTGTCCGTGTTGTTTGTGATTTGCCCTGCGAGGTTTTGGCACCGCTTCCAGGGTGTCCCCCGCCTTGTGCCCTGAGTTTCCTGGGATAGGCTCCAGGCCCCCATTCTAGAGTTTAACCTTTAAGGGGCTCGGCCTTAAAAGAAACTGCAGCTGAACGCAGAAGTGCATGGCCATGTTTGTGTGTAAACGTTTGTGTAGTGTGTGAATGCTTGTACTGAACATGACCTCACTTTCTATCATGGAGATTTCTATCATCCGTTTGCTTTTAGGGCAGAGCAAAACATTTCAATATGATTAATGTGCATTCCTACATATTATTGAATATTCACTCTCAAGTTAACAAAAAATATCAGCCTTTTGTTTCTGGAGGACAAGGAGGATCTCCACTGCTCTTAGAATTAACCGTCATATTATTACCTGCTAGTTTTTACTCCTCTGTTGCTTACTGTGCAATTTTAACGATATGAGAGAAAACAGACCTGTTGTCCTAAAACATTACTTTTGTAATAAGACTTGCATGGAAAATAGACCATACCACACTGCTGCTTTAAGAAACTCTCATAAAAGAAGAAGCCTTTATGTGTCATATATATATATATATATATATATATATATATATATATACACATCACAGTACAGTGAAATTCTTTTTGTTGTACATTACAGCTTGTCAGGAAGTTGGGGTCAGCTGTGATACAGCCCCCGGGAGCAGAGAGGGTTAAGGACCTTGCTCAAAGTGCTTGGTAGTTTGGTGGTGCTGGGAATTGAACCCTAACCATCCTTATGTTGCTTTTGTGTGTGTGTTTTAGTATAACGTGTATGAGCATGAGTGTCTTTGAGTACCCTCCATGTCTACTTCTGATGTCACCTCTCTGAACACATCAATGCTAATGTATATTCAATGTACTAATTTAATCATCTAATTTAATGATTTAATGTAATCATTCTTTCATTAATTCCTTTTCTGGTTTTCTTGGTGGTCACAGTGGTAACACTGCGGTTGCTGTGAGCAGTTCTGCACTCAGGTCTCCATCAGTGGACAGTGGACAGGTTTAACAAACCAGACTTCATGTGAAAACTGTAATGAATTTCCTGGTTACACAACCACACTATTTGTCCATGTAGTACACAGTTATAGAAGGGATTTATTTATAATCGCACTATCGGGTGTCACCCAGATGAGGATGGGTTCCCTTTTGGTTCCTCTCAAGGTTTCTTCCTCACATCATCTCAGGGAGTTTTTCCTCACTGTCACCTCTGGCTCGCTCATTAGGGATAAATTCACTTATTTACAGTTTATTTTGATTTAATTTAATATGAATGTATTTTTCTGCAAAGCTGCTTTGTGACAATATCCATTGTTAAAAGCTCTATACAAATAAAATTGAATGGAATTTAACTGAATTAACAGTATAGAAGGTCGGTCCAGACTTCTCTATCCCCAGCACTGGACTTAATACTGCTCCTCACTCGAGCCTATATCACACAAGAAAAATGCAAATAAGTTGAAAGTCAGAATCTGTGTGATGGCTATTAAAAGGAAATGCTATACATGATTACTTTTTTTTTGCTACTGCTTGTTAGAGGGGTTAAGAGGGCTACCATTAACATCACTTAATATGTAGAATTGGCTCTGCTGATTAGATTATAACTATTTAACCGTCATTAATTTATCGCCAGTAAGCACTTTATTATGGCCACGGTCGCTGTGGATCTGGAGCCGTTACCAGGAACACTGGGTGTGAGGTGGGAATTTTTTTATTTTTTTTTTGCAGAATAAAATGCACACTTTTCCCACATCTACTGATGGATATGCTTTTACAGACAACAATTTACAGCTGTTATGTGATGAGACGCTTTCACCTTCTGTAACACACTGCCCTCTACTGAAAATTCGAGAAACACAAATCAAATCTTTCACACCTAATCTTTAGAAGACACAGCTTAAATAAGAAATTATTACAATTACACTATGCTGTTTAACTGATCAAAATGAAGCCTTACCTCCTATTAACTTCTCACACAAGCAGTAGGAAAAAAATGCAATCATGTATAGAGTATTTCCCTTTAACAGAAATTACTACTTGTGCACATTTTTTTATTTCTTTTAAACACACTGTGACATTGCAGTAATGGTCAGAACACAACGGTCTTAATCAATAGTCAGAACTGATCAAGCATCTATTCATCCAGCGTTGAAAAAATCTGATGCACTGCTTGACAAAGATCAGATGTGGAGCTTTCTGCTCAGCCTTTGTGAGGACCTCTGTTCTGTCTCTCGGACATTTTAATCCAACCTTCCATGAAGAGGACAATGCAGAAAAACATAATATATGATTACAGAACTTAGCTGTATCAGTTCCATGGTATTTTTATTATAAACAAATCTTTAGGATAAAGGATAGGAAAAAGGTTATAACTGGACTCACTGTTTCTGTCTCTGACTGCTGCAGCAGTGCTTTAATATTGTACTGCAGCTTTCTGAAGATCGTATGCAGCTCGAGTGCCACGTCTCCATCAGTAATCTTTGCCAAAACAAGTGTTTTCAAAAGTTCTTGGGCGATTAATTCTTTACAGATGCAAAACTGTGGAAGAACAAAAAGTATTGGGTTATAAACGTTATCTTATTCCAAGTCTTTTTACTGTGTCCAAGTCTTTGTATTAATGAGCATTTAATTTGCATACACTGAGTTAAGGCATCCCATGATGTATTTGTTGTAGTCCCTGTGTAATTTATGGAGTCCCTTGTAGTTCTGTGTTGTTCTGTCTTTGTCTTATGTAGCACCTTGATCCAGGAAGAATGTTTCATTTCACTGTGGACTAACTGGCTGTATATGGTTGAAATGACAATAAACTCCACTTCACTTGACTTGACTTGTATTTGTTGTATTTGTTGTGGCTAGAGTAGACTGTGCGCAGAGTCCTTATAAAACACTTATGATATATACACTGAGCTGTCACTTTATTAGGAACACCTGTACATTTGTGCAATCAGCCAATCATGTGGCAGGAAGGCGATGCATAAAATCTTATTAGCTACAGGTTCAGATTTTCAGTTAATGTTCAGGTTAAACATCAGAATGGGAAAAAAAAAATCTCAGTGACTTTGACCGTGCCATGGTTGCTGGTGCCTGATGGACATAAAGACATAAATTTACTTTAATTACATGTTACATTTCTCTCATATTTTCAATGTGAGATTAAGTTCATTAACCACAAAGTCATTTTAAAGACAATCTTCTTTACCAAGGGTGCTAATAATTCTGGAACTGACTGTAGAATAATGTATATAATTAATATCAGGCCAGTAATTCTCTAAAACTTACATAGATGCTCCCCATCTGCATATTTGTCAGGGACATTCGACTTGTGTCCTTTAAATAAGAGACAGAAGCTTAACCATGCAGTTTCATTACAAATCTCTGTAATTTAGAGAAATATCTTTAAGATTTAAATCAGATAAAACACATACAAAGGTGAAGAGACTGGGGTAGTGTGTGAGGTCTTCGAGATGGCTGAGGATCTCTCGGATGGTGTCGTCTCCTGTAGTCGTGCCCTGCAGCGCTGCACAACAGAACAAACACATTTACACAGTTAGATCATTGGCAGTGAACATGCTGAGCTTGTAAGACTCTTTAACGAGTAGCCTAGGAAAGCAAATTTATTCAACTTAATTCTGGTAGAATTCCATTTTGGATTTTTGGTAAATGAGGTTTGTGGGATGAAATGAAAATCTACTCACGTCTGTCCTGAGTTGGATCACTGTAACTGTTCATTGCATCATAAGAATGACTGAGCTAAGTGGCTGATATTAAAGAGCCTACTTTTACAGCGTGTTGCAAAAGCATTCACGCCGTTGACCTTCCCATATTTTGTAGTGTTACAACCTGGAACTTAAATGGACTTAACTGGGATTATGTCATGATTCTACACAAAATTCCCTATAATATTGAAATGTTTATGGGGGATCAATGTAGTTTAAATGCATAAGAATTCCTCAACATTCAACTACTAAAAACTCTTATAGTGTATAATCTTATAGACCACTTTAAGTCATTGCTAACAAATAATTCAATGAACTTGCTGACTAAAAAATTACACAGTATTATTTTTCCCTCCTACATGAGACAAAACCAACTAAAATGCAGCACTTTTTTTGTAGCTTGTGGCCTTGAACTTTATCCTACACAAATAAAAACACATTCTTAAATGAATGTATATCACATACCTGCCAACAGTTTTCTAATTTCGCACTTGACTCCTTGTTTACCTGTCACTGAGTCACTCCTGCCTAAGGATCCAGTAGTTTTTTTTTTAACTAATGTGTAATGAATTAATGACTAAACAAAGCACTGAGAACTTTTAGATAAAACAGATAATTGTAGTCTTACAGTTTATCACACAGAAAAACTCTTACACAGAATACAGCACATACATCCTGAAGCTTTTCACAAACTGTGTAAAGCCGTAATTTTCACTGCACATAAAGTTTCCAGAGAAGCTTCTGAAGACGCACTATGGGAAACCAGCTGATGTGAGAAATCAGTAAATCTTTAAGCTTCCTTCTTACACTGCTGTCATGCTGAGTTTGAGTCACAGTTATTACTTCACAGTGAATTGTGCTGATTATTATTAGTATCAGCATCTTTTTTTCCACCCACAATTTTTCTGGCCCATGAGATGGCAAACATCAACCACTGGGCAAACCCCAGATTAAGACATCTGTAGATACACAATGCACAGACAATTCACTTTTATAAACACAGAAAAGACCAAATTCCACAAATAAAGTGATGGCGCATAGTTCAAACCACACTTCTTTCTAAAATGTGTTTATATGATGTAGTTAAATGAACCTGCAGTCTCTATTTCACCAAATAAATACCACAGAAAAGTGGCTTTATGTAGTTTTAATTGTGGTTCAGCTGAAAAACAGATCCCTGTGTTTTATTTCCAACGAAGAGCAACAGTCAGTGCTGTTTAAACTATTAAATGTTTTAACTATTATTCATCACTACACAATATTTATAAATGCTCTTATTTTAAGCATATGTTTTGTATATCTTCAGTCAGTAAAAAGATTAAAGAATAAAAAGCTCCAAGGCAATAATAAATAGACAAAATATTACTGCACACATTTAATTAATGAGCCTAACATGACTATGTGGCCTGTGTTCATAAACTAAAGGAGGTGTTTATACAGCCTGTGGATTTTATTTTACAGTTAAATTCTCTGGCTGCAAAACGTCTTACAATCATTTTAAACATTTTACATTTAAAAACTCACACTCTTGAAATGGTTTAAACTCTGCAGTGTGTAATAATGTTTGTAGTTTTCGTGTTTTGTGTTTATTATTATTCATTGTTAACTTACTCCAGTAAATACTGACTGCATTCACAACTTTACTTACAGAACAGAAACAGCACATGGAGCACGCAAGCGCAGAGGCTCCGTATTGTGGAAAGGGTTCGTGTGCAGTTATTACCGCCGCCGCTTTCACTCACGCCCGAGACATTCACTCTGCACGCACTTACCGGAAGTACTTTATCCTCTCAGTCGAACTGCATTGTGGTCGCTGTAGTCCACTGCGCAAATTCTCCTCATTGTTGTAGGGGAAGTTTGGCGCGCGTGCGCTCTCCGTGCGGAAGTACGTCACACGCGGGAAAAAGGAGGCAGTCCGGCGGTGTGCAGTTTGTGTAAGTGTCTGTCAGAAAGAGTGTTTTTGTAAATATAGAGTGTTTTTTATGGCAATTCAACTTTTTTGGTAAATTTCATCAAGATTAAAACAGAATCGTTTTCTGTAGTTGTCACAGTGTCGTTTGTAATAATGTTTGCTTTGCTGAAGCTAATCAGCTAGCTGTAAACAGTAAATACGCACGAGACGCCTTTTCTGTCAGGCAGCTAAATGTAAATAGTCTAACTAACCTACTGCTAACCAACTACTAACTCACTGCTAACTCACTGCTAACCCACTGCTAACTCACTGCTAACCAACTATTAATCCACTGCTAACTCACTGCTAATCCACTGCTAACTCACTATTAACTCACTGCTAACCCACTGTTAATCCACTGCTTACCCACTACTAACTCACTACTAATCCACTGCTAACTCACTGCTAATCCACTACTAACTTGGTGATAACTACTAGTGATTCTTTTCTTCATGTGAGTTTGTTTTTTAAATATTAACTGGTTAACTGGGTTAACTACATTAATGGGTTAGCTTGGCTGGGGTTAAAGGTGCGCGTCAGTGCTGCTGATTTACTGCGTGACGTGAACTGAGGGAATGTTAACGATATTAACGTGTTATATTTTGTTCCTTCAGCTCTCTGACTGCTGACAGACTCGCGGAGGCACGATGTCAAAGATCGAGAAGATGAGCATCCTCGGCGTGAGGAGTTTTGGAGTGGAGGACAAGGACAAGCAGATCATTTCGTTCTTCAGTCCTCTGACGGTGCTGGTCGGCCCGAACGGAGCCGGAAAAACGGTTTGTTTTCACACCTGTGTGTGGGATATTAACTGCTCTTTCCTCCTCGTCAGCACGAGAGGCTACAGGATTCCACAGCGTGGGGGGTCAATACTTTTGCAAACATCTTTTTTAGTGTTTAACTTTTTTTAAAAATCTGACAAATTTAAGAGCATATTGTTTTGCAGTAAAAAAGAAAACACGGGCTGGAATCTGTGTGTCGTTTACAATCCAGACAAATCCGATGACTTTTATGGGGGCGAATACTTTTGCACGGCACTTTTGTAGTCAGACTCGTGCTCAGCTGCATGTACAGAACTGTGTAAACATTAAACGCTGTCTAGGCTTAAAACACAACAATGCTTTATTTTTCTTTTTTCAGACTATTATTGAGTGTCTTAAATACGTCACCTCGGGAGATTTTCCACCGGGAAGTAAAGGAAATACTTTTGTTCATGATCCAAAGGTAACTAGTTTTTTAATGGTGTTTATTGTGTTTGCAGTGGAGCAGATGCTATAATGAACTGTTAAAGTAACGGTGTGTTTATAAGCTGTATTAAGGCATATTTCTGTATTTTGAGTGAATATGAATGTTAAAGGACAGTTGTGTAATATCTGTGTGTTGTTGCTGTATTTTTCCAGGACGCCCATGAAACAGATGTACGCGCTCAGATTCGGCTGCAGTTCAGAGACGTTAACGGCGAGCCCGTGGCTGTTCAGCGCTCCATGCAAAGCACACAGAAGGGCAAAAAAGCGCCCGAGTTCAAAACCCTTGAAGGAGTCATCACCAGAATAAAGTGGGTTAATAATCCCCAAGTATAATTCTTCTGTTTAAGAGTTTTCGTCCCAGACTTTTGGGCAGTGATCTTACACCAGCGTGGTGCTGCGCTGTCAGCAGAACACCTGACATCGTTACACCATTAACACTGATATAGGGGTGTGTGCGTGTGCGTGCGTGCGTGTGCGTGCGCGCGTGTGTGTGCGTGTGTGCACGCTTAATTAAAGTTCTCTATCCTGAGAATCAATTTCAGTCATACTGATCTAACAGAATTCAGTTATGAGGCTGATATACAACTGAATTTTGCATTCTCTCACACTGAAATGTGTTAGACATTAAGTGTGAGTTTGGGGTTAGGGTCGTTTGAGCTGTAGCTTCACTGCTCACAGAAAACTGCTTGAAAGTTTGCTTGAGTGAACTTCTCATGCCTTACAGATGGGTTTTAAGACTCTTACAGGGTCAGGAACTAAATTAAAGCAGCAGGTCCTCCAGCGTCTGTGCTTCTCCTGTGAGAACCTGCAGTTGTGCTGCTCAGTCCGTGAGAGACTCGGAGTATTCTCTCTCTACACAGATGCTCTATCTCTCATGCACACACAGGAAGAGCGCTGAAGCACTGCAATCACTGTGTGTATATCATAAGCAACTTTTTATTACTTAGCAGTTGCACTTTCATATCTTGTAGTGTGGTTTTGAAACCTGGCAAAAAAAGCACCTGACCTCATTTTATTTAAAGATAATAACAAGGGAAATTGTTTTGATAAAATGATGTAGGTTACATGCAATCTTCTTAACAAGTGTGTATTTATATAAATATTCAGATCTTAATACTTCCACCCATGGAGGTGGAGATTCAGTCGTCCAGATCCGTGTATGTAGATTTGTGATTGTGTGATTGTGTGCATGTCTCCATGTGTCCCTGAGCTCGGGTTACTGTCTGTGTGGAGTTTCAGATGTTTTCTTCGCAGTAGTGTGGGGTTCCTCCCCCTTCCCATTCAGGTTTCCTCCCACTTTCCAAAGACATGCCAGTACGTGGACTGGCTATGCTAAACTGCCCGTAGGTGTGTGTGTGCGCACGTGTTTGTGTGTCTGTGCACTTGTGTGTGTGTTCGTGTGCATGGGCGCACGGACTAATGTCCCATCCAGGATGTACTCCCAGTGTTCCTGGGACAGACTCCGGATCTGCAGCGACCCTGATTCGGATAAAGTGATTACTGAAGATGAACGAATGCTTTGTGTCCACAGGCATGGAGAAAAGGTTAGTCTGAGCTCAAAATGTGCTGAGATAGACCGTGAGATGATCTCAGCTCTGGGTGTTTCAAGAGCAGTGCTCAACCACGTCATCTTCTGCCACCAAGAGGAGTCTAACTGGCCTCTCAGCGAAGGAAAAGCCCTCAAGCAGAAGTTTGATGAGATTTTCTCAGCGACGAGGTACAATATTCTGAGCATGACTAACATGTTTACGTCACTGAGCACAGCTTGGTCTGTAGCCATGTACTCTATCCAACCGTCTCACACTTTTAACTTATTTTTTTAAGGCCATGGTCATATCTTTTTTTTTTTTTTTTTTTTTTTTTTTTTTTTTTTTTTTTTTTTTTTTTTTTTTTTTTTTTTTTTTTTTTTTTTTTTTTTTTTTTTTTTTTTTTTTTTTTTTTTTTGTACTTTCTCGTCCTGATTTGTTTTTTTTTCATTCAGTTGCCATAGTAACAGTCCACCTTTATTTAGCAATGATAATTCTCTCGAAGGTACATCAAGGTGCTGGAGACCCTTCGACAGTTAAGGCTGAAGCAGACCAACACTGTCAAATCCTGTCAGACGGAGCTGAAATATCTGAAGCAGAATAAGGAAAAGGCTCAGGAGATCAAGGAGCTGCTGTCCACTAAAGAAGCTCAGCTAGCAGCTTCTAAAGAAAGTGTCCAGCGCATTGAGAACCAGATCGACCCCATGGAGGTAAGACAGAGCTGCAGGTGGAGGCTGTGATGGATGTATATTGAGTTCTGGTCACATAGTAATAAGTGACATGATGAAGTGTATCTTAAGGTTTGTCTATCACATCATGAAAGTTTAAGTTACTTACACTCACTGGCCACTTTATTAGGACCATTTACACCTGCTCAATCATGCAGTTATCCAATCAGCCAATCAGGTGTCAGCAATGCAATGTACTCAGTTCATTCAGTGCAATTAAAATCATGCAGATCCAGGTCAAGAGCTTCACTTAATGTTCACATCAACCATGAGAATGGGGAAAAGATCTCACTGATTTTAACCATGGCGTGGTTGTTGGTTTGAGTATTTCAGAAGCTGCTGATCACAACAGTCTCTAGAGTTTACACGGAACCTGAGATGCTTTTCTGCTCACCACGTTTGTAAAGAGTAGAGTGACTGTAGTCTTCCTGTCAGCATGAACCAGTCTGGCCGTTCTCCTCTGAGCTCTCTCATCATCAAGCTGTTACTGCCTACAGAACTGACGCTCACTGGATTTTTTTTTTTCTTGTACCATTCTGTGTAAACTCTAGAAACTGTTTTGTGTGAGAAATTCCAGGAGATCAACAGTTTCTGAAATACTCAGACTCATCTGGCACCAACCACCATGCTCTTGACCTGGATCTGTATGATTTTATGTATTGCGCTGCTGACACATGCTATCCTGATTAGATAATTGCACGACTGATTCCTAGCAAAGTGGCCGGGGTGAGTGTGTGTGTGTGAGTGTGCGTGCGAGTGTGTGTGTGAGTGTGCGTGCGAGTGTGCGTGCGAGTGTGCGTGCGAGTGTGTGTGTGAGTGTGTGTGTGAGTGTGTGTGTGAGTGTGTGTGTGAGTGTGTGTGTGAGTGTGTGTGTGAGTGTGTGTGTGAGTGTGCGTGCGAGTGTGTGTGTGAGTGCGTGCGAGTGTGTGTGTGAGTGCGTGCGTGTGTGTAAGTGTGTGTGTGTGTGTGTTTCTTTGTCCTTTCCCTCGCAATGTTTACTTCCTCTGCATTTTTAGAATCGGTTGAATGACATTGATGACAATCTAGGCAAAGTCATGAAACTGGATAATGACATCAAGGCTCTGGACAGCAGGAAGAAACAGATGGAAGATGACAATCGTGAATTAGAGGAGAAGATGGAGCAGGTAACCCCAAATTATTTATCCAAAAACTGCATGATCTGTGTTGTAACCCTCAAAATCTGTAGTCAGCTGCACACAAGGTCAGATGTTGAGGGAGATAGATGGCTCTAAATGTCAGCAACAGGAAATTACTTTTCTTTTATGTTTTTAATGTGACATGGTAATGTTTTGCAGTTTACTTGGTTATTCAGTAGTCATTAATCAGTGATGATTAATTATACAGAACGCAATTTGGTGTCCAGGCAACCTCAAATTCAGTGCCAGTGTAAAATTATAAACCTTGGAGCGGACTGAAAAAAAAAATGGCAGAAGATTTTAAAACCACTACTATTGATATGTAATTATTTTTAATAAAATGTGTCTGGGATTCACACTTCATTCCCCAACAAAGAGTAAAATCACAACATCGGAAACAGCGTTTACGTATCGGTGGTCAACAGTGTCCTAGACCAGTGTATTATAGACAACCGCATGAAACCGTGCCTCTTGTCCAGGCTTTTAGAATTGAATTATATACTTTGTGAGAAGTCTAATGAAAAGTAAAACATGTACAGCAATAAAGTGTCTTGAGGGGTGGACCAATCAGAAGAGCATTAGCCTGCCCACGGGGCAAGTGAAAGCAGTGTGTTTGCGCAGTCCCATGGCTCGGCTCACTGGAAACTGAAACCATGGAGCTGATGTTGGACATTTGCTGCATATTCAAGTTTCTCTCTTCTTTTTCTCATTAAATAAATGTCCGCAAATGATAATCGTTATAACTTCTGCTATAGTGATTCTGGTTAATAGAATTCTGAATAAAGATAGTGATTTGGTTCGATTCATTACATTTGTTCAGGATTACAAATTTTAAAGAATACAATAGTTTTTCCACTAAACACTTTTAAATTTTTGTCCAACAAAGAACTATCTCCATATTACATTTACTGTTTTCTCTCTCAGCTACACATATATTTTAAACTAGCTTTTGGTTTTGGCCACTTGTAGGTGTTTCAGGGCTCAGATGAGCAGCTGCAGGAGATGTATGAGAATCACCAGCTCACCGTGAAGAAAAAAGAGAAGAGACTCACAGAATGTCAGCGAGATCTGGAGAGGGCCGGCCGTGAGTGCCAGAGGATGAACTACATCAAATCAGACCTTCTCGTTGAACAGGGTAAGCAATAACGTTCTCCTCTTCATGACTGTAGGGTTCTGTACATGTTTTCAGCCAGTGCATGTAAATACCAGTCATCATCTGTGATTTGCAATTGAATTGCTGGTTTTTATTTTATTTACATTATTAAGTTTTTCGATTAGACTGTGTTCTGATAGTTTAGTTTAGTTGCTGTATTTCATACTCAGATTTAAAGGCTCTTAGTGTGGGAAAGTGATATTTCTGTGCATTTAAATTTGTCTTACCAAGAAGAGTACAGTATCATATATGAAAGACTAATTTAATTTTGTTTCATACGTGTTCACTAAATATATCAATAAATGTATGTAATTCTAATAAATTCAGTTAAGATGGTGAGGTACAACACCTAGAGGACTGGAGTAATGGAGTTTATATCAGGTGCTAGTCGTTAAGAGACGACTGCAGAATGCCAAGCGCATACACCTGCAATAAATAGTGATTTAATAGAATATATTTTCATTTTATGAAAAAATGTCAACTGATTGGGATGTTGTGTTAATTTCTGAGGATCAGTTAAATAAAGTTTTAACAGTTGTTGGTCACCTGAACTCCAGGCTAAAGATGTGTATTGTGTTTGCTCCTGAAGGTCGTCTCCAGATGGAAGCAGACAAGCAGGTGTTGCATATAAAGAACCGAGATGCTCAGGTGAAGTCATTAGCTTCTTACCTGGAAATGGAAGGATATGAAAGAGCTCCTTTCAATGAGAGACAGCTCCAGAGCTTCCATAAGCAAGTCAGAGAGAGACAGGATCAAGAGGCTGAGGCCCTCAACAGGGTTATGGTAAGCATTTCTTAATGCGCTGTATTGAGAGAACTCTTTTCTGCATAATTTTTACCTTTTGCCAGTGTGATTTTCACCAAGGCCACTGAGAATTCACTGAAACTGTGTAAACTGTTACTGCATGAGCAAATGACAAAAATAGGACATTTGAGATAGGGGTTTTTAATAACCCTAAAAGAAAAGCTCTAGTAGACAGAAAGCAGCCTCAGGGACCGAGCTATGAGAGTAGAGCTCAGATGGCTGAATCATGTTAGTGGGAAGTTAAAAAGTTTTTCAGGACATACTTGGAATTACATTTTATTTTCCATTGTTGAATTTCTACCTGGGTAAAATACTCCGATTAATAGGGAAGAGGAACGAAAATCCTGCAGGATCCTACAACGAAAACAACTGATCTACTGAAGGGAAATATCGGCTTGTATGTTGTGTCTAAGAATGAATTTTTTTTGTTTTTTTTATCAAAATAGGGAGAAATGGACTTTTGTGTCCATGTCATGGTGGTAAATACAGTTAAGTAGATTGGACTGTAATGCTTGAATATATTGTGCAATCCTTGATGTCTGTAAAATGTACATGAAAATACATTTCTAAGCTAAACACATCCGCTGTTTAGTTTTTATGTACCTTCCAGATATAACTACACAAACGTAGATACAGTATGTTAGATTTTGTCTGGGATATTTCAATGATTGCTTCAGAGATACGGGAGACACCTGAATATGATGGGTTACTTATTTATTTATTTATTTATTTATTTATAAAAATAATATATATATATAGCAGCGGTCAGACTAATTGCAGATAGCATTGCCTATGTTTACTTCTGGTAGTGGTTGCTTTCACTTCACAGTCTTTATCTAGATGAACTTTGACCTGTGAACCAGTTGAAACCAAATGAATGGATCCTTTTTGGTCGGTTAAAAAAAAAAAATCATCGAGCCGCTGCTAATTATTAAGTAGCGCTCGCCAGACTAACAGTCTCATCCTGTTTTTTCCTCTCTGCCTGCTATGATTTTCTTGTTGGGAATGTTAGCACCTTGGAGGTGATGACTTCCAGATAGAGTATAGCAAAAGGCAAAAACAGTGAATTATATTTTCATTTCTAGTATGAACAATAGTCTTTAAAAATTTTTGGTTCTTACAACGTGAAATGGCTAAACTTTGTTCCAGACTGATCTACAAGGGAAAGAAACACAGAAGCAGCAGAACATTGATGAGATTCGTGATAAGAAGACAGGCTTGGAGAGGACCATCGAGCTGAAGAAGGACATACAGGTCAAGAAGCAGCAAGAGTTAAAGAACATCAAGTCTGACCTACAGAGACTGGAAGGTTCCTCATCCAGACTTCAGGAGCTAGAGGCTGAGCTCACGAAAGCAGTAAGTGTTCATCCATAATTTCTCTGTACCTCAGGTATGTTCTGTGCTTCTGTGAATGAACGTTAGTGTACACTTAGGACACTAATCGAATGCTCATTAAATATGAGTACCTTTACACTGTAGGATCCGTATACAGCACACAGACATAAAGGGAACTAACTATTTAACAGCAACAGGTTTCTGTTTCATCTAGAACTCAGTAACTGTGACAGACACACTGATGTGAACAGTAATGTTCATGTTCTCAAAACACTTAATCACATTCTCGAATCCTTGGCCTGCGTCTCAAACTGTGTTGTACTGTATGGAATAGTAATGACATCACTGGGTACCGACATACTATTTAGTGCATAGTTTGAGGTTTGTGTGTTGCATTGTCTTGCCTTTCTCAACAGATTAGTCATCGTAGCAAAGAAGGGCGCAGCACAATTCATGCAACCAAATGTTCACAACTTGAAACAGCATTTTTCTACCAGAAAAGAGCTTCTATAAATTCAGGGGTATAAATATATTTATACGTAAGACGATATTTATATATGGTTATAACCGTGTGTAGGAGCGAGAGCTGGAGAAGACTGTGCAGGATTCCACTGTGGACCGTCTGAAGATGGAGGTGCAGGAGCTACAGAGAGAAAAGGTGGAATTGGACCAGGCCCAGCGCAAACTCGACCAGGAAATGGAAACCCTCAATATACACACCACAGCACGCACACAGATGGACATGCTGAAGAAAGATAAAGTGAGCGCATTCACATTTCAGCTTCTAATTAATCACTGTCAGTATTCTACTCCTTTAATTACATCGATTGCAGGCATTCATACATATTCATCATTTGTATTTGGACATTTAATACTAAACTGACTAACTGGCTGCCGATTACTGATGTCAGAAATTGTACCAGGCCGTAAAAGCAACGTAGTGATAAGACTAAAATTAAACAAAAAAGAATTGATTCTTGCTGGTAAATATAAATAATATAATAATGAGAAATATTTGTATTTCAACTGTGGCATCTAGACTGATAAAGAAGATCAAATAAGGAAGATCAAGTCCAGGCACAATGAAGACCTGGTTTCTCTTCTAGGCCACTTTCCTAACAAGAGAGAGCTTGAGGACTGGATTCATAGCAAATCTAGAGAGATCAACTCTATCCGAGAGAAGCTGAGCAAGCTCAAGTGAGTCTCAAGATCTAATTCATGCCCTTCAGCTATCACATCTATATTGTGTTGGAATAATGGTTTCATTATTTTTGGATATCCAAATGATACAATAATTTAAAAAATCATGGTTTGATAGTTATACTGTAATAATAATGATTCATTACAAATTCACTGATTACCTAAAGGTAAAGCCTGATGATATTTATTTATCTCAGAACTTAGGAGGATGTAGTAAGGTTTGGGATCTGAAATCTGAGATTTCTTAGAGAGTTAAACACATGGCTGCTAGTGTAGAGTATAATTGGGTTGTGCGATTAGCCATTGGAATGAGATGTTAGCGTGGCCTGGAAAATGCTTCAGTGTTTTCTCATCTCTCATTGGGCTCTGGTCTCACTTTAACACACACTGTCTGTCTATAATGTGTTAGTAAGGAGCTCGCATCCAGAGAGCAAACCAAGAGTCACTGCACAGCTGAGATTCGACGCAAAGAGCAGCAGGTGGTCAGCTACGAGGAGAAACTCTTCAATGTGTGCGGTAGTCAGGACTTCGAGTCTGATCTGAGCAAATTGCAGGATGACCTGGAGAAGTGCTCTAAGCAGAGAGGTATGCCATGGAAGAGCAGTGTGGTCATACTTTAAGGGAAACATAATTCCTTTTACTTGGAAGGTTGTTTTTAGTCATATTTCAATTCAAATAGTCTGTAAATTTTTACAATATTTCTTAGTTTTGTTTAATTGATCTAAGGCATGAGAAGTTTCCACAGCACTAATATTTCTCTCTTCCACTATCTCCACCATTCTCTCTATTTCTTGCTGTCTGGATTTTGCTTCTCCCTCATTTTGTCTTCTTTCCAATTTTGTAATGAGCGATGCTGGCGGGGGCCACGGCCGTGTACACCCAGTTCATCAGCCAGCTGACGGAGGAGGGAGAGCCGTGCTGCCCGGTGTGTCAGCGTGTCTTCCCCTCAGAGGCTGAGCTCCAGGACGTCATTAATGACATGCAGTCCAAACTGCGTCTGGTTCCGGACAAGCTGAAAAACACGGAGCAGGACCTGAAGAGGAAGGAGCGCAAGCGTGATGACATGATGGCCCTCAAACCCGTCAGGTCAGTACGGTTCCTAGATGTGGCCCGCATTAACAGCTGTCCTCTGACCTACATAATGTCATAACACGGCACGTTATTGTTACAGGATTATTAAATCAACATACCCTGCTTTCTTGCTAAGATCAATACTATTTTTTTTTTTTTTTTTTCATTTCAAATTATTCCAACCAAACAATTTAACTTTTGTATTGCAATTACAGTAACGGTTTTTTATGCCATCTTTTCTTTTTTTTTTTAAAGTATGCAAAAAGTAAATATATTATCTTGGATGGTTGTCATGTTACATCATGGTGTGTTTTATTTTGTTCCACACACAGACAGTCTATTGCAGAGCTGCAAGAGAAGGATCTGCCGGAGTTAAGGAATAAACTGCAGAGTGTGAACCGTGAAATAGAGAAATTGAAGAAAGACATTGAGGAGCAGGAGAGTCTGCTGGCTCTGTTGATGTCTGAGGAGGACACGGCCAAAGCCTGCCTACAGGACATTTCCCTCATGGACCGCTACCAGGTCTGGGGTCACTCTGAGATAAATCATAGCATATAAAATATATATATATATATATATAAAATCATAGCATCACATTTGAGTACATCCTTAAATGCAGTGAATATTCTGTAGTTTGTCTGGTTTAATTTCGGTTCATTATGATGTAGGTGCTATGCATTTAATTACTTTATGTATACTATTATATGTAAATCCCACCCTGAAAGTTAATTTAATAACCATTATTAATATATCACTGTAGTGTTACTCACTCCAAATTCCACTATTTGTGGACATTTAATATATTTAATATTTTACTACAGTGAATGCATTTGTGTCTCGGTGAATGTTACAGTGGGAGTTAGAATGTTCAGGCAACACCATCACTGAATGACCTTTAAACTTTTATAAAACTGTTAGCAGTGTAATGGTTTTGATAGTGTAACTGAAATGTTTAACTTTGGTTGCATCATAGCTGGATCTGAAGGATGTGGAGAGGAAGATAGCGGGGCATACAGCCAAGCTTCAGGGAGTGGATCTGAGCCGCACGATGCAGCACGTCAGCCAAGAGAAACAGGAGGTCCAGCATCGCCTCGACACCAGTATGAGCACTGTGCATTTAACACAAACACCACCTACATTAGCATGAGCAACAGACTATAACTGAAATAGGTTCTGCACAAATCAGAATAAACACTTAAGTGTTCATTATCTGTCTTTTCTTCATAAATCTCAGCCATGACCTTCTGTCTACATAATGTTTTAATATTTTTAACAGGAATGTGTATTTTCTGCTTTTTAGTGAGAGTTCCTTCATCTGGATGCAGGTTTCCACAGTGTCTTGTTCTTTATTAGTCTGATCTTTTTCTGATCTCAGCCTGCAGTAAGATGGAGCTGAAACGCAAACTCATCCAGGACCAGCAGGAGCAGATACAGGCCCTAAAGAGTAGTGTGAATGAGATCCGTGCTGAAAAGCTTCAGATTTCCAGTAACATGCAGAAGCAGCAGCAGCTGGAAGAGCAGTGTGTGGAGTTCAGTGCAGAAATTCAGGAACTGCACAGAGATATACGGGTAACACTCGCACAAGAGCGCTAGCTTCTCTTACTGCTTTGTGAGATACTTGATCATGTGATAAAGAGAATGCTGAATGAAGGGGTTTGTTTTGTTCCATTTGTGTGCTGTAGGATGCTAAGGAGCAGGTCTCTCCACTGGCCATCACTTTAGAGAAGCTCCAGCATGAAAAGCAGGATCTGATTGAGCGCAGAAAGCAAAAACAAAGTGAAGGCCAGGAGAAGGTGTGTACCTTTTCTGTTTATACTGAATACTCTAAATAAAACTTACAGTAGGTGCTAACAGCCACGTCTGTCTTGTCAGTGTGGTGGCTGAGGTTATTCCATGTTTCATTTTGTGGAAACCCGCAGTGGTCTATGAGATGGGTGACAATTAAAGGGGAAAAAAACATAAAGCAAACTGTGAGATCAGCTTCAGTGCACGTTGCCATAGATTCTCCAAGTAATATCACTGCGAGTGCTTCCACGTGTCAGTTTTCCTTTTTCACGTTCTCACTTCTCGCTGTTTTCAGCCTGTATTAACTCTTCTCCCCTTGATAAGAAGAGTAGTGAATAAAAACAGACACACTGAAACAGAATGTATGTTCAGGTTTATTCTGTCCTATTTATGCATTAAAGCCATCAATAGCCATTACATTACAGATGATTAATGATATTTTTTTTATTTATTGTAGATTGATGCGATCAAAGAGAGAGTTAAAAATTTGGCCATTTTAGAAAGAGAAATAACGAAGTACATTGAAGAGGGTAAAGATGACTACAAGCAGGTACGAGATTCACTTCTCCCATTGTATTTTCTCTAATGTCACATTCTTTTACTCTTAAATTCTTTTACATTTACCTTTTTCTTTATTCAGCAAAAAGAGGCAGAACTTCAGGAGATAAATGCTCAGCTGACTGAAGCTGAGAAACAGCGAGAGAATATCAACATCGACATAGCCAACATCCGGCAAGATATAGACACTCAAAAGGTAGAGAGACTAGAGTCTAATCATCCTCTTTCCAGAAACACAGATAAATGGTGATGTGTTTGTTTGTGTTCTGTGCGTGTTTGTGTTCTGTGCGTGTTTGTGTTCCGTACGTGTTCCGTACGTGTTCCGTGCGTGTTCTGTGCGTGTTCTGTGCGTGTTCTGTGCGTGTTCTGTGCGTGTTCTGTGCGTGTTCCGTGCGTGTTCGTGTTCCGTGCGTGTTCGTGTGTGCATGTTCGTGTTCCGTTCGTGTTCCGTTCGTGTTCCGTTCGTGTTCTGTGCGTGTTCTGTGCGTGCGTGTTTGTGTTCTGTGCGTGTTTGTGTTCTGTGCGTGTTTGTGTTCTGTGCGTGTTCCGTGCGTGTTTGTGTTCCGTGCGTGTTTGTGTTCCGTTTGTGTTCCGTGCGTGTTCCTGTTCTGTGCGTGTTCGTGTTCCGTGCGTGTTCGTGTTCCGTGCGTGTTCCTGTTCCGTGCGTGTTCCTGTTCTGTGCGTGTTCTGTGCATGAGCATGTGCGTGTTCCGTGTGTGTGAAAGTGTTCCGTTCTTTTGTGTGAAAGAGAAATGAGGTTTTTGTGTTGTTTCTTTCCTGCTCATAGGTCCAAGAGCGCTGGCTTCAGGATAATCTGACCCTGAGAAAGCGTGTGGAGGAGCTGAAGGAGGTTTCCAAGAGGAGGGAGGTTTTACTGAAGGAGATGGGCAACATGCAGGTCATGGAGCTACGCAGGTAATTAGCTCTTATTCTTAAGTTTATCGTGTGGATGTAATGGAATTTTTTTTTTATTCTTTTTGACATTATAGTGGCTCACGTTACCACTGCATTGTTATACTCTCTCTTGAGACAGCGAGACAAAAATGCTTTGGTTCCTCACATTTTAGTTACGTGTAGCTTAACCTGGCTTTTTGGACTGGAAGCGTACGTTTCTTTTTATGAGCTGTACTGCAGCCGAGGTGGACGAAGTGAACATTTTGTTTAAAAGGAGCAGAGGGAATTAAAATATGGTCTGTTGGTTTGTTCGCCAGATTCCAGACTAGTGTCTACATGTTTCAAACATTTCTTGTGTTAAAGAAAGGACATTAGGTTGCATTTTGTTTGACCAGTGAGCGGCGGGAGTTGGAGCGGAAGGTGGAGGACCTGAAGAAGAATCGCAGTGTGGCTTTGGGGCGACAGAAGGGCTTTGAGGAGGAGATCCTGCGTTTTCGCAAGGAACTTCGTGAGGATCAGTACTGCCAGGCTGAGGAGAGATTCCGGGACAAGATGATAATCATGAGGACCACTGAGCTGGCTAACAAGGACCTGGACATCTACTATAAAGCACTGGACCAGTAAGTGAGTGGTGAATAGTCAGTAATCTATAACTGAATAGATGTTTTAACTGCTGAATAACAAAAACTAAATAACAAAGAGTATTTATTATTACTATTAGGTAAGCAATTTAAAAGCTGAAATCTTTGCCCACTATCAGCTGTTGTTAGGGGGCCAATCACCAAAAGTGCGTAGGCACCCTATTGTTATTGTGCCTTTTCTTCTTATTCTTCTTCTTCTTCTTCTGGCTAGGGTGTCTATGGCAGCCCATAGAACCATCTGATAAAAAGTTGTGAAATTTGTTTGGGGAGGGAACATTCCTGGGCCCAAATGAACAAATTTGGGCCAAGGGCTGCCAACGCTAATTTGGAAGTGCATTTACGGTCATAACTTTTTAATTGTGTGTTAAAAATTTAAAAGCTATCCTTGGATTCCGTGGGGCGAGTCGAGTTCAACGCACCCTATGACGCCAATTTCTGCCTAATTAGATTTTCTGCCATCTTGGATTTTTTCCACAAACTGTTTTTTCACTACTCTTCCTACAAATTTTATCCAATCATCACCAAATTTGGCACACGTCATCTTCAGAGTACGTCTCACAAAAGTTCTCTTTTGATATTTCGATATTGTTAATGGTTAAAATGGTTTGTCCGTAATGGGCCAATGAATCTGACAGTGACACCATGAATGCGCACTGACACTTCAGGACCAACTACTGGTCAAAAGTTACTAAAAAGTTGCTAAAAATGCTTATAGCTAACTGCCATTTTTGTTGCTACTCCTCAAAATCAAATCTTCACCAAATTTCGTTCGCTTCATCTGTCCAAACATGCACAAAGTGGGGAAAAAAAGACAGACAACTTTGTTCATCTAGACCTTTCCTCCTACAATCAGAGAATTCCACCACTATCCGTGGTCAAAATACACACATCAGTGAAACTGCACATCACTCCTGAATCCCTTTGCCTAAAGTTATGGCTCTGCTTTCCTGTGACTGCTGAGGCAACACCTGTAGCGTGTCTGTGTGAATCACCGAGTCTGGGTGCTTGGCCCCCGAAAATGCTGCTTGCAGCTTTAATTTTCAGTGTCTTTCTTTTTACTTTCTTATTTCTCATTCTCAAGAAAAGACAGAACATAATATTAAAAAAAAAAAAAAACAGGTAAAAGCAAGAAAATAAATGCAACTGCTTAAAGTACATAACTGCTTTTAAATCAAATAATAAACTCAGCGAACCCACTGCTTAATGTGAAAGCTCCGATGTGCTTGTCAGAGGTTCCTAATGTGTTTAAAAGCTGCAGATAACGTAATTTAACCCAAATGAATGATGTGCTAATTTTGTGCATTACTAAAGATGGAAAATAAGCGAGAACTTGAACTCTTGGGTGGAGGCGGAGACTTCATGCAGTTGTAATCTTTATCATCTCCTGATAATGTCTCTGGAGGTGAAACATATCGTGTTTGCAGGCGGAAAAAAAAACGCAGAAAGTCTTTGGCTCATGTTTCGCCTGTGAGCTGTGGTCTCTTGTTGCCTGTAAAGATGTTATTTAAGTCTTGATATGTGTCTAAATGTGAGGTGATTGTGTGTTTTGCTGACAGCTGGTCGTACTGAGCAATTCATTAGATTAGATTAATCTTTATGCTTCTGTTTGTCTCAAGAGTTTCTTGGCCAAAAGCTTACCATAGAGCCCTGTTTATGGATAATAGTGATCTTATTGACCTAAAGAATAAAGTCTTTTTGGCTTGTTGTCTTTTGGTTTCTCATCTATAATAAATATATGAATAGTTTTGCTGGATCTGTGCTTGAGCAGAGAGAACGTTTTGTTGTTGTTGATTTTGTTAAAACTAAAATATTACTAGATGCAAAATGCTTTTGCTCCTCAGATAATATCTGCTCGCTGTCAGTCCCACAGCCGCCTGTTTGTTACGAACGGAGGCTGATAAATCATGCATAGCAGACAGACTTCAGTTAATCATTGTATGTATATGTGCCTAAAGAAAGTACATATGTAGGTGTACACACACACACACACACACACACACACACAGAGAGACACACAGACACACACACGCAATGGAATATTCGTGCAGTAACATGGTTAGTGACACAAAGGGCAATAAGTCATCTCTACCTTCTCAAAATAAAATAAAAACACAGCCTGCGTCCATGATGTCACGGTATTCAGATATCAGATGATAAGCAAATGCCCCTGGACCAAGCATCTTGTAGACAATTCGTTAAAAAAAAAAAAGGAATCAAGATGCAATCCTTAAAAATTAGGAATAAAATGAACAGGAGGCACTAGCTTGATGAGGTAGGAGATAAGCCTACTATTATGACTTCCTGGTAGATCTGAGTATTCATGTGATTCTCAATTAACTGGATTATTTTAAAATATATAATAGCTACTACTACAGAACTACTACAGTAAATACTTGCATTCAGCAAATCACATTTTCCTTCAGACCGCTATCATGCATTACCTTTATTATAGCCTGAGAACAATGAAAGTACCTAGTTTGAATACAAACCTTATTTATTTTTTAAGTATTTCCATGTTTAGTAGCTGTAGAGCTGAAAGGATATTAATGCAAACTGCCAGCCACTCATCTAGGTAGCTTTTCGTATCTGCTTAACCATCAGGCTCTCATGATGATAGCATCAGTGTGCTTTCTGTGTATCTGTGTGATGGGAAAGACCAAGCTCAGATTTTTTAAAAGTCTGAAATATTTCCAGTGTAAATCTGAAACGCTCATTATTAATACATTTTTTTTGCATATTTCGTTTTGTGTAAAACACATTAGTCTCGTTAACAACACTGAAGCAACACTTGTGTGTATGGAATACTTTGCATTTTTAGTTATTTTAAGAGTTTGTTTATCTACAATTTTACAGAACAATCATGAAGTTTCACAGTATGAAGATGGAAGAGATCAACAAAATCATTCGAGACCTGTGGAGGAGCACATATCGTGGACAAGGTCTTCTACAACAAAATGACTTCACTCTGTGGAGTCTCTTTCTGATGGATAGATTAGCAGTAGTGAAAATCATACTTCATTTTATGAATTTACAGCTAAATACATGAAAGTCAAACATTTCTTTAACCTGAATGAATGATCTACTTCACAGCTGAAACATTAAATGCCAGGAAAGGCCTGTTAACGAGAACATTATCTCTTGTGGAAATCATCCTAATGTCTTCTGTACGCGTGATTGTTTCATTTCAGATATTGAATATGTAGAGATCCGCTCTGATGTGGATGAAAATGCCTCTGCTGGTACGAAGAGACGAGTCTACAACTACAGAGTGGTCATGGTCAAAGGCGACACAGCTTTAGACATGCGAGGACGCTGCAGTGCTGGACAGAAGGTGCGTCAGTGTCGTTAGACTCGCGAAACATGTTAGAATTTAGTTGAAATCGATATCTGACATGTTTGAAAGCTTATAAAACCTAATCCATAGGCTGTTTTCTTATTTAAGTCTTAATGCAGGAGACCATTAAAGTCCCTGTAGGTGATTTAACGTGCGTGTTGTTTTTAATTTACCTCATGGTGTGTGTAATTTCACAGGTTTTGGCGTCGCTCATCATCCGGTTGGCTTTGGCAGAGACGTTCTGTCTGAACTGCGGAATCCTTGCACTTGATGAACCCACTACCAATCTGGACAGAGAGAACATAGAGTCTTTAGCCCACGCCTTGGTGGAGTAAGTATGTATTTATTGATGGATGGATTTTCTCCCTAATTTTTGTCCTGGCCGAATCCGAACAACCAATCAGGTCTCCCCGTCATACGACAGCTACTCGCTGGGGAGAGTGAAGTTTAACACCTGCTTCCTCTAAGATGCGTGAAGCCAACCAACCGCTGCTCGTGCTGCATCATGGGGCAGCGTGACGCTCAGAGGAAATCGCTGTCCACCCTCTTCTGCAGACATGAGCTCTCACATGCCACGATTCACTAGTGTCGCTGTGATTGGCAGGGGAGAGAGAGTGTGTTCCTCAGACAGCATGGCCGATTTTGCTTTCTTGGACTCCTTCTTGGACGCTTATCGGGATGTCGGGATTCGAACTCATGATCTTGGAACGATAGAGTGAACACTTTTCTGTTATGCCACTCAGGAGCCATAAACAATTTTCTTTTTTTTTTTTTTAGATTAAATAAAAGTTGTTCAGGGTCTGAAGCATCAAGAAAGCTGCATCATGTAAAGTATCTTTTACAGGCCTGAATCCCAGCCGCTGATGGGTTTTACATTTACATTTATGGCATTTGGCAGATGCCCTTATCCAGAGAGTTGGGATTCAAACCCACGATCTCCTGAGGACAGGAGAAACATTTTTCCTGTTGTATGTCTCAGGATTGTGCCTGCAGATTATTTATATTATTATGTCTCTAACATCTGCTATGTTCTTTCTCAATGGCAGAATCATAAAGAGTCGCTCTCGGCAGCGTAACTTCCAGCTGCTCATCATCACCCACGATGAGGATTTTGTGGAGCTTCTGGGTCGCTCCAACTACATGGAGCACTTCTACAGGATCAAGAAGAACCAAGACCAGTGCTCTGAGATCTCCAAGTGCAGCATCACAAGTCTAACCAGCTACCTGCACTAATACACTCGGCGTACATCACACACAGGAATGAAGATTTAACACAGGGAAGTGTGACCGATGAACACAGGTGAAATTTAAAAACCGTAAAGGATTATATCCAAAATCAAACAAAAAGCATAAGGACTCACTGGTCTTTGCAACACTACTGACATAATTATGTTCAATTTAAGTTTTGAAAATTTGCTTAACTATTTCAGTTACTGTCTCTGTTAACACTTTAGACCAAAAAAATTATTATATAACGCCACACTTACCAAGTCTGTAAAGCCTGGATATACCCAGTATATATGGCCATTACAGGGGAAACCACGGTGTCCGTGATGCTCTGACATGCTAATTTCACTAGTACGATAAACAATGAAATTCCACTTCATTGTACTGATATTTGTATTTTTACTGCAGGATAAAACACAGAAAACAGTCACTTATTAAAACGAACATCATCTCTGTATGCAGCGCAAAACTTGTTAGTTATTTACCATAACTTTGTGTTCAACAATAACTGTTTGTGATTTGAAAGAAAAGATAAATCTGTATGTATATTGAATGTTTGTTTAAATTTGATACGAACCAAAGTCTTGTCCATGTGAAGGTTTTATTTGTTACATACATCAGCTGATTTGTGTTTTTTTTTTTTTTTTTTTTTTAATTGTTACAAAAATCCAAGTTATTGCCTATTTGTAATAATACTTCGGATCTTAAAGCAGTGTATTTTGAGTTAAAGTAATTATACTTAATAATTAGAATCTAATGGAGTTAAATCTACTAACAGCCCAGTAAGTTCTTACAACCAAACATGGTCAAGGGATTTTAGTCTTTTTCATCAGCTCCCACAGATGCATCTGTCTGAACCATTGCAATCTTTTTTGGCAAATTGTCATCAAACACTCAGTTTCCCCTGTTCAGAGAATTTGGAACATCGTAAGCAAATCTCCAAACCAAATCAACCACATCTTTATCAAACTTGCTCTGTTTGACTATTGGTTTTCTAGTCTGTACATAAATGCTTACAGTGCAAAATAACAGCTTCCAAGAAGATGAGCGCTGGTTTATATCCGGCTTTCATGTGCGTATATATTCTCCAGGAGCGTGTGTAAGGATTGTGTCTAGATTTAGCCTGCAAAAGCAGCCTGAAGAAGCTGTCCGCGTTAGGCCCGACCCAACTTCACGAAACAAGATGAAGGTCGTGATTGTCTTTCTAGCTACTGCTACTGCATTGGCCTACGGGACTCCTCATGTAAATCTAAAGTATATAATGACTGAAGTAAAGTGTCTGCATACGAAAACCCTGGATACGGTAAGACTTTCAGTTTCTTGAGTCTCTTAAGTTTTGCATGGGGAGAAATACAGCCTGTTTCACATGGATGGTTTGTTTCTAGGAGGACTTTGATTCTGTCTTTGTGAACGATCTTAAAGAGAACAAAAAGGACAGCTGTGAGGTGAGGAACACTACACACAGACATCAGTGTTTTGGGATCTAATCAAACCATGATAAAATCTGTTCATCATTTAATTAGTTACTTGGTTATTGAATTTAGAGTGTGATTACCAAAATTAACCCAATGCACAGGATGCAGTTACTGTCATGTTCCTGCTGGTTTAAAATTCTGTTTATTCACATTAATTTCCCAACATTAATTTCAAGCGTTGCCTTTTCTTCCTTTTCCTGAAGAATCGTTTAAAGATTGCCGACAGACTCTCTCCTAAACATTTATTGTGTTTTTAGGCCGAGTTTTTCTGTCTGGCTGAGAAAGTTCTGTCAGGAGTTAAGAAGCTTCCTAAAGGAGATGGTAACTGCAGTACTGATAAACTGCTCAGGCATCTGAAGCAGTACAATAACGGGGTACATTTAATTTATTCACTCGGTTACTTAATCCTGCTCTACGTGTGGCTCACGTGCAGATGAATTCACATTGTGTTGATGTGCATTCAGGTATCAGAATTCTGCATATATTGTGTAGGTTAAAATATATGAACTTTCACATAGATTGATGGTTTGGGTTTGTTTTTTTCTCCAGGCAAACTGTACTGTCCCAGCGAAAGGAGATGAAATAATCCTCCGTTCTTTCTTAGACGATCTGCTGAAATGTGCAAAAAAAGTGAACTCCAGCTCATGATGCCCACTGCTTTCTAAACAGCTTTTACTTTAATTTATGAAATCACATATTTATATTGGCATGTAAGGCTCTAAATTTATTTATTTTTGTTTTAATGTTTTCAACATTTTTATTAAAATAAATTTATTGCAGTATACTGGTGTCATTTTCACATTTGGAAGACTTTCTCAAGGATTTAAATAAAAATGACTTCAGAGTTTTTTGACTCCTGCAATTCATTTTGTGTAAGAAAATTTCAGGTTTGACATTTTAGTGACTGCCGGTGCAGTAACAGGCCACATATCGGGTAAATATACGTGCACTTTTCGTTTCATCAGTGTTTCAGGTACTTTCCAGGTGCTTGATAGTACAGCTTGCAAAATATCAGCAAAATAACGACTGTGATGTACATTTCGAGTAGCGTATGTTCTGATGACCAAAATGCAGCCATCGTTTTTAGAATTTTAATCCGTGAATTAATAAAAAGGATATTAATGTCAACAAATAGAAAATTGGTAGAGATTGTTTCAAGACAATAAAACACCTAAGGATGCTTTAATTGGCATTTGATTTTTAAGCAATGCATTAGACTGATCTTACTGATACGAGTGTCTGTGCTAATCCAGTACCTTCTCCGAAAACCCACCGGACCTGGAAACGTTTACGTGTTCTGATGTTGGTCATCCTCGTCTAGTGACCAGGGGATGCAGCCATTTTGTGTTGTTCCATTGTTCCAGCTGTAGATAGTACACAGGACTGCCTCAAGTAAAAATTAAAAAAAAAAAAAAAAAGACTTATAAAATCACATACATTCAGCTGGAAGGTGATAATATGCAGATGATGTGACCATTTGTTTGACGTTTATTTATAGAAAAATTTCATCACTGCACACTGAAATCAGGTAATGTGTGTGTGTGTGTGTGTGTGTGTGTGTGTGTGTGTGTGTGTGTGTGTGTTTACGAGGGTGTGTACGATGGTGAACGTGCAGTTAAAGGGCCACGCCCATCATTAGAATCTAAGGGTTTGGTTTTTGCACACATCAGTGAAGCAGTAGACATTTGCCTCATTCATGATGTTTATTAAAATGTTACAGTGATGTGCTTTATCGCTTAAATTATAATTAGAATAGAGAAGGAAAGTAATAATACTGTTCATTTGTGAACAAACAGATGTATTTATGTGAAAACTGTGTTTTACTAGTGATTTACTAATTCTCTAATCACACTGTTTCCAACATTGAGCCAGCTGTGATTCATTCACAGATCATTCATTTATAGCAACCAACAAAGCTGATGATGGTGGTGATGAAAAGAGACGTGTGTGTGGGTCCTGTCTCCGTCTCCGTTCTGTGTCTGACTTCGTCCTGTCTCCGTCCTGTCTCTGTCTCCGTCCTGTCTCTGTCTCTGTCCTATCTCTGTCCTGTCTCCATTCTGTCTCCGTCCTGTCTCCGTCCTGTCTCTGTCTCCATCCTGTCTTCGTCCTGTCTCCGTCCTGTCTCCGTCCTGTCTCTGTCTCCGTCCTGTCTCTGTCTCCATCCTGTCTTTGTCCTGTCTCCGTCCTGTCTCTGTCTCCGTCCTGTCTTTGTCCTGTCTCCGTCCTGTCTCTGTTTCAGTCCTGTCTTCGTCTCCGTCCTGTCTCCATCCTGTCTCTGTCTCTGTCCTGTCTCTGTCTCCGTTATGTCTCTGTTCTGTCTGGACACAGCTCGTTGCATTGCTTCTGGCACTTTATAAATTATTGAGAGCTTCTGTGTTGCCACAGAGGAGAGTGAGTGGGCGGGGCTGGTCTGGTGGGTGTGGCTAATGGCATTCATCCTCCTTCTGTCAGTTTCTTGTGATGTAAACAGGACTGTCATTCTTTATCTTTCTCTTTGGCATGATTATATCAAGGCATTACATTAACAGATCATTAAAATTAGTCTGTATCCTAAATAAGGATATATAAATGCATACGTGTCTAAATAAATGCACATAGACAGGTTGTAGTTGCACACTGATCTCTTGGCTTTAAAGTCATTAACACATAATGAACTTAGATTGTGTTTTTATTACTTTTTCAGTAATACTTGAGACAGCACAACATTATGTGCACAAGCTATTAACTAATAAATCATTATAAATTTCATTTCAGTAAGTTTTCTCGGTGGAAGTCTTACATTAGAGAGTTCTGTAATCAGTGGGAACACTGTGAAGGAAATCCAATCCAGGCTGTAAACTTAATTCTTCAGTCCAACATGAATAATTCAGCAGCACTCACTCGCCACCTGTCTACTGAAAACCTCCAGATTAACTTACATTATTTCCTAGAAATGATGATATAATTCCGCCTGTTATAATATGTAGTTCAGTTCATGTTAAATAATTGTAGACCTCAGCTTGTGTTTAAACCACACTGCCGAATGAGCAGAGTTACAGTCTGTGCTGCAGGGACATTATTTCACCCCTGCATTGTCTGTCTCTGTTAACACGTCAGCAAGGGCGTGGCCACACAGGTGACTTGGGTGACAGATACTACCCTTGAAATAACCCCTGCCACCCCAACTGCCCCCCCAGCCCTGAGTTCAGATAGGCATAAGTCGCTCTGAAAGATCTCTAACTCGTGTACAACACCGAGAGACGCAACGCACAGCAAAGAGCAAACTACAAACGGAGTACATAATAATAATAATAATAATAATAATAATAATAATAATAATGACCTAATTTGGGGCAAATGGATGGGTGTTTTTGCACATTATCTGTGTTTGAGGTAGAAAACGAAATTTAGGTCAAGTCAAGTGGAGTTTATTGTCATTTCAGCCATATACAAGTACATAGTGAAAGGAAACGTTTCTCCAGGACCAAGGTGCTGCATAAGACAAACACAGAACAACACAGAAGTACAGGGACGACATAATTTATACATAAAGTGCACAAGTGCAAACAGAACAAGACAGAACACTGACTACAGCGCCGACCAGCACACAGTTCTGTTTAAAGTGACCAAGTGACAATAGCGCAAAGAGTAAAAGAGTACAATATAAGTAGCTGAAATAGTGTAAACATAAGAGTAGCTAATAGCTAATAGCTAGTAGATAAACAAGTTAAAAGTGAATAACGAATATGTTACTCGTTAATTCACTCACGAGTTTGCGGACTGCGTTAAGATGGGTTTAGGGAAACACTTGTTAATTAAAGAACATTCTTAATGTGAAATTAACGAAATATTTAGAGTTATGAATCTTTTCCGATAAACGTTGAGTAATGAATCATTTGTAGCCCGAAGTTTTATTTGAAAGTTTATTTTAAAGGAGACCTACACAGCATTTGTAGCCCGTTTATCACTTTTTATTTGTTTTTCATGTTATAATAATAATAATAATAATAATAATAATAATAATAATAATAATAATAATCTGTTGCTATAATGTGCCCCGCTGCTCAGAACTGAATGCAGATTAAAATCAGAAGCTCATTCTTTTCCGTCTTACCTGCGTGTGTCTCCATTTCTGTCCCAGCAGTGTGTAAGTGTATATCAGCTCTCTGTCTGCTTTTATACTAATCTACTATTAATATTGCATCGCCATGATTTAATAATTTCAAATCCGTCAGCACAAAGCCGCGAAGAGAATGAATTAAAAGCAACACAGAGTGATTTTAAACAAGAAAACGTCGAAAGTAATAAAATAGTTTTATATATATATATATATATTTCATGTCTGTTCAGGATGTAAACAGTTGAAAGCATTTGTCATTTCTGCATTTTTAATCCCCTTCGAGTTCTTTATTAATAAAACAACACAAGTGTTCAGTGTGCTGTAGATTATTAGTGACTCTGATGTTATAGCTCTCTTCATTTAAATGAGCAGCCATGAAAATGATCAATAAACATCTAGTATATGAGCTCTAAAATCTACAATATATTAACAGGATAAAATCATCTCTCACTGTTTATGACGCGATAATAATAAAAAAAAACGTTAATTTTCTGTACTTGACTGTAGAAGTATAATTAGTAAGGCTGTAATTAAATATTTAGTAGAATTCCTGTGCAGGAGACAGAAGGCTGTCACTAATCCGGTATTTCAGTCTTTAGGATAAAAGTGGATGTAATTTATTTATACAGATATGAGTGGACACGAGAGCTTAGAAAAAATCATTTATTAAATATTAATTCACACATTTCAAGTGAAATCTCAGGACATTTCTCCGAGTCAGTGAAGGTGGCTACGATCACAACAGAATTCAGTAGCAGCTTTATTTCTGTTTTTCTGTCGCGCAGATTTGCAGAATTTATTTCAGAATCTGTTCAGTGTGGAAGGAAGTGACGTCCATCAGATATCTGCCAAGTTCTAACCAACATTTAATTATAATTTCAAGAACGCTTCTGGCGTTTTACCATCGGCTCATGTACAGGTGCGTTAATAGTAAATAATTACACACACTTCAGGACAAAATGTGCGATAATACTGAAGTAAGTGTTAAAGCTACTTTCTCCTTGGAGGCTTCTCTAAAATGAAAAGCGCAATAAAACTGGCATCCTGTTGTTTTAAGAGCCACAGAAGTGAAATGCGGAGCTGCATGAAGCGTCCTGTGACATTATTGTGCAAAATACATTTAGAGAAGGAGAAGATAAAAGAACTCTTCCAGTGCTCTAGTTCCTGATCAGAAGAACGTGTAGATCCCTGTCACGTGCGTTAAAGTGTTTAGCAGTTAAGTGCTGCTCGGTCAGTGCGCCGCGGAGTATTTCATCCTCTTCTGTTTCTGTCTCTGGTTACAGAACCAAACTCGGACCACGTTCTTCTTCAGGTCCAGCTTCTCGGCGATGGCAGCGATTTTCTCTGAAGAAGGCCGGGGCTGGATGGCGAAATAGGCCTCGAGTGAGCGCTTCTCCGGCGCAGCGATGGATGTGCGCTTTCGCTTGCGCTCTCCGTTACCGTTCAGCAGCAGGTCTGTGCGCGCGCTCGTGTCGCGGTGCGCCGCCTCGGCCTCGTCCAGCCACGCCTGCAACACCGGCCGCAGCGCGATCATGTTGTTGTGTGAGAGTGTGAGAGACTCGAACCGGCAGATCGTGCTCTGGCTGAGAGAGCCCACTCCCGGGATTTTGAGGTTGGCGAGCGCGGAGCCCACGTCTGCCTGCGTCACGCCGAGTTTGATGCGTCGCTGTTTGAAGCGCTCTGCGAACGCCTCGAGCTCGCGCGGGTCCGAGTCTCCGTCACCACCGGGAAGCAGGGGAAGAAGCTGAGGGTGAGAGTGCGCGTGCGGGAGACCCGCGTGGCCTGCTGCCTGGTGCAGGTGGCACGCAACGGCCGGAAGGTGATGCTGGTGCGCCTGCGCGGCCAAAGCCGACGGATCCGGTGCCAAGCCGCCCACAGCCAGCGCGGACGACAAGTGCTCGAGGAGCTCGCCCTCCAGCGTCTGGCTCAGGTGGTTATGATGATGGTGGTGGTGGTGATGAAGATGATGGGAGGAAGTAGAAGAGATGGACGAAGAGGAAGAGGACGTGGCGCACACGCCGCCGTTCATGGCGTGGTATGATGTCGCGTGCGGCTTGGCGAGATCGGCGGCCGCCAGAGCTTCTGCGCGCGCCAGCAGGCTCTCATCAAATGCTCCGAATATGTTGGCCTGCAACTGAGAGCGAGAAGAAACAGAGAAACGGAGAGAGTGAACGGAGTGGGGGCTGCGGGACGGAGGGGGGCTGGTGCACGCGGGATTTACGGGCGGAAAGACGGCAAGTCATAAAAATTAATATGAGAGCAGTGAGGGGAGAGAGAGAGGGAGAGAGGGAAAGAGAGGGAGAGAGAGAGGGAGAGAGGGAGAGAGAGGGAGAGAGAGGGAGAGAGGGAGAGGAAAGAATGAAGTCGGGCAAAAGCAAAAAAAAAAAGCGAGCGAGAAAAACGGGAAGCGTGTTTCCTTGTTACTGAAGTGTAAAGAATAATGAAGTTTCCCGTTACACGTACCTGCGGTGCAGGTAGACACACGCGCCGCATGGCCTCCGAGCTCGCGTGCACGCCGGAGTACTTGGGCTCGTGCACCGGCGCGTGCGCGGGGAAGTGCTGCTGCTTGCCGTTCATGACCGTCAGGTTCTCTCCTCGCGCGCTGGCTCTGAGGTCTCCCACTGTACAGCTCTCTCCATCGCCACCTCCTTCCGGTCACCTGTCCCCAACACACACCTGCTCAGCGTCTCACCTTACACACTGCAGGCCTGAGAGTCGGAGAGCAAACAGCGCGCGCGCTAAATGCGCACTGAACCTGGCTGGGCGCAAATATTTCAGTTTATTTGCTTTTTGCCAGAAAGTTCAGTTTTAATGTTTATTTTTAATATAACACTGTTTTTGGCTGCAGGTTAGAAGCCGGATGTTTGTTAGTGTGAATTACTCTCATCTTCAGCTAATTAATCTAAATAAAATCAACCGAACGAAATAAATGTCAAACCTGTTACACCTGAGAGTGAGACAGAAGGGCAGACAGACAGGTCCTGCGCGCACGTGCGCTTTAAAGCGTGTGTAAGTGAAATAAAGCTGCAGTAAAATGATTAAATGGCATTTTTAAAGAACATTCAGCATCAGTCATATTTGTGAGGAAAGTGCTGATTTTACCCGGAAATGTAAAATTAATTATTTCGACTTAATTTACTCTTGTAATGTAATGTAATGAGTTCAATCTTAATTAATATAAAATTTAAACTATTTATAACCTGAGCTTTTGCGTCACTTGGTCACTATACTTTCTCTGGGCATTTATACACACATTAACCAAAAATATTAAACATACACACGTGATTTACAATTAATAAATTAACGCTAAAACCAATTAATTAATTAAAAAACTGTCCGTTTAAAATGTGAAAAGGTATTTACGATGTTTTGGTTAGGAAAAAAATCAGTTCAAAGACATTATTATTATTATTATTATTATTATTATATTATATTTCTACACGTCATGCCATGTTTTAATATTTATATTTGAAAAGTGGAAGCTGTTGTGTTTATATTCACACATTTATTTATCAGAGTCTTTATCAACCTGCAAATATTAACTTGTGCTTTGCTTTTTGACCTTTAGGACTGCTGATGGTGTTTCTCACTGTATTGTGTGTGTGTGTGTGTGTGTGTGTGTGTGTGTGTGTGTGTATATATATATATATACCTTTATTGATTGATTTATTAATTGATTTTTCTAATGACAGAAAATGATGGAAGGTTTTACTACATTTTTCAGAAAAGCTATAAAATTCATATATAACCATAAAATATGACTGCAAAACAAAAATAATGAATTATTTAAAGATTTCATATATTATTTGAGATATATATTAACGAGTACATATTTTAAATGTATTCAGGATGGAAATGTGATGTCATATAGGATATTAGCACAGTTTATTTCATGTGAATTTGAACACATTGAGAGAATACAAGAAATTAAAGACAATAAAATAAATCCAAATAAAAAACTGATCTGAGCACTTAGCACTTAGCACTTAGCACACCATCAGCTGCATTTAATCACTTTTATACTTCACTACAGGACTTATAAAACGTGTCATCATGTCGGATCATGTTTATAAGCAGTGCTCTTAAGATCAGGAAAAGTCAGATAATGTTGATTGTATTTTTTAGGAGCTGAACTGACGCAAGTGAAGACTGTATTTCTGCCAACCTGAAATGAACACATGAACACGCAGACACACAGAGTGACACGGCTGAACATGAGGTTTGGGGTAAATGCTAATGCACAGCAGTTTTGAGCATGACACTCGTTCTTTTGTCGTTTTCAGTGTGCACTTGTTCTTTCTGTATAACAGCTCGATGTGTAGAAAGTGGAGCTCGGCAGTGACACGGCTGCTGCACCTGATCCTGTCCACCTCTTCTGTCCTAACACACACTCAATTATTCACCAGCTCTGTGGCAGGCATCCATTACCTCATTGGCATTTTCTTATTCATTATGGAGATTGACACGGGCTTCCTCGGCAAACAATGAAGTTATCTGCAACAAGCCAACTATGCCATGGTATACAGCCTCCAGTTTATGATACAGTTTTTATGATGAAGCCGTGCCTGCTTTCCTCTCTAGATAACATTTCAACACATGAATATTTCAGAAGGAGAACCTAAAATGGTTCATTCATAGCTCAGCCTTTCATCTTGATTTACAGAGACACGTTTATGCAGGGCTTGGTTCTGACTCATCCTTCCACAATATATACACCATATACAGGTCAAACATTTAAACTAAAACACTGATGAGTTTACAGAACAAACACACGGGTGATTTATTGTTTCAGTTAAAAAGGTGGTCCTTTAGATAGAAAAGAATAATTACCATGTTAGCTACTTTTCTGAACATGCTGAAATTGGGAATGTTCATAGCACAATGTTTTTTAAATGAGACAAATATTTTTATGCTAAATAGAATTTTGATCTATAAAGTGGAATAAACTGGAAGTGATGTCACATGTATACATGGGGCTGAGGGCTGTTTTGTGGCAGATGACATTCATGGTGTCATGAATTCACCCCCACTGCCCAAAACCTGGTTGCCTCTGCCAGGAGGTTCAACTTGACAATAGACATCACTCTTGAAAAGACAATGAGTGAAACATACTTCAAAATCAACACAGAAAAAACACACACACAAAAAAACCCACAAAACCTAATTTTTGCAATAACCAACTCGGTCTCCATCCTGAAAACCTGAGGTCTGAGTTGAAACAGAAGTTTCTTAAAATGTTCTGCATGGAGTGAAAAAATAAATGGGACAGAAATGTAATATGATGGATGTAAAATAAAGCTGAAGCATCAAAGAAATTTCTTGTGCCAAATGTGTAAATTAACGAGTACTTATTTATTAATAAATAAATTGGTTAACACCAAATTGAATCATGAAAATAGATAAACAAATAATTGATTAATTACAGCCATTTATTTATTTAAAATATTAGGGTTAATATGTTACACATTTTCCTAAATGTCACACTTCTGCCACAAATAACCAAATAAATCTTATCTTATACATGAAAAGATTCAGCTCACTTTAACATTACTTTTAATATGGAACTTCATCATCTACATTATTATTATTATTTGTGTAACTCAGAGGATATTATTGGTATTTTCAGGATCACGTGTAACAACATGGCGCTGATTTTAGCTGATGTCTGTTGTTGATGTCTGTTGTTGATTTGTTTGGTGAGGTGTATCGGGAGTCTGCTGGGAGTTTGATGTGTTATAGCGTTTCTCCACAGAGCAGTCGTTGTGTTCTTCCACAATTATATTCAGATGAAGACTTTTCTGATATTTCTGCGCGCTGTGAGCGGCGGGATGAGGGAATGTGGAGTGACGGTGGTTGACATTCTGTCCCATGTGGCAGTCAACAGCGATTGCGTTAAATCAAATCGACTTTGAGTGTTTTCCACTCGGCTTCCCAAAGTAAGAGATGTGTATGCATTATTCATCATCATTTGAATGTCAGGAAGAAGCTTTACGCTCCAACATCAAACTCTGCAGCGCACTTTCAGTTTAATATTCTGCTTTAGCAAATTTTTGGTTCTTTCTACCCTAAGACTCAAGTTCCTTACTGGCTTAACTGCATTCTTTTCAGTCAAGTTTCTTTGAAGTTATTGAATAATTCAATAATCTATGAATTGATGAACGCCTGAAAAATAACCCGAGACTGTAAACCCTTTAAAGTCTCAGGTTAATTGATTTTTTTCCATTATTAGGGTTCATAAATTTGGTTACCCTAAAAACTAAATCTTATGTAAACGTATTCATAATTTATACATTGGTGATATAAACACACAGTCGGTACACACTACAGTTAGAAAAGTTAAATTATACCAAGTGTGAGAGAAATAGTGTTTATCTTCATCACCAATAACACTTTATATAACACAGCATCATTCACCCGAATCAATCAATATTTGTTTTAATCATAAATGAATAATTGGGGATTTGGGTTATTATCTCATTGTACTAGTGCACATTTCACACCTTATTCGCATATAGTTTGGGATTTCAGTAGAAGAGAATTAATGATCAAAATGGATTTCTAGATTTCTCGGTCAGTGTCTGCCACTCGGTCAGTTTTAATTTTCAGAATTTCAGAATGTCAAGCCAAGCTGATGAATGAATGAAAGTTACAACACAAGAAGCTGTTTAGGAAACAGAAGAAAATTACACTTAAAAATGTCATTTCCAATTTTATCATCAATCTTTTCATAACATTTTGGAAAAGACTCCAGTTTCAGACTCAGAAACCAGAACAGTCGAATGGATCCGAAGCCAAATGGAGGCCCTAAATGCACAAACTCATGCTTTCAGACTCCTGACAGTCATCTGAGCACCTCAACTTACCCTGTGGGCAACCTCCAAAAGCCCCACCACTAAATGCCCTGCAGAACCCATCCAAGAAGCACAGGCGATGCTGATGGGATGCTTCATGGTTTCATCAGATCAGTGTAGTCCTTCAGGGTTTCACCGTTTCCTCACGTACCTGCTACAAGTGAGCATGTGACAAATAAATCTTTGAAACTTGAACCTTAACAGAAGCACAATCGCGAGACCGCACAGTCAGAGCAGAGGGTTTTACTCCACATTAGTTCAGAAGAAGCCACAGACTGAGTCACATCTGTGAAACTGTGATGCACTTTTTCTCTTTTCTTTTTACTCTTCTGCCCTGATTTGACACACCACCACATCCTGAACGACAGCAGAGCAACAGTCAAAAAGAAGCATGAAAGAAAACACTGGACAACATTTTCAGAAGGTTATTCTTGGAATGGATTATCAAATCTTTTTCTTCTTTTTTTTCCCTCCTTTTTTTAGTGGTTGTATTATTCATACTTGAGCCAATTTAACTTTTTTTTTTATTCGTTTGATTTCCCCCATTCCTTTGCCTTTATTAATAAGTAACTGTGAGTGTTTGAAATCCATTTTTACAAGCAGGAAAAAAGAAAAATACATCTATCAAGCCTCAAATATATAAACAATAATAAAGTTCAAATCCAGTTTACAGTAAACATTTTACACAACCATGGTGTAGGAGCAGTTACGCAAACAATGAAGATCTTTATCCTGTGTCTTGAAATTTGACTGACAATCCTAAATCTGAGAGACTTTTCAAAAGCAAAATAAAGTTTTTACTTCTAATACCTAAATGTCCTAATCTCTATATGCAGCAATTTTTTTATTTTACAAGTAAAAAAAAAAAAAAAATCTAAGCACTCTTGTGAGTGAATGATCTGAACATTGTGCCATTCATTCTAATGGCTAAAATAATTAAGCAAACAGTCATTACTATTGCAACCATTTACAAAATGTACAAAAAATAATCAGAAATCTTGTAAAAAGTTAGCTGTCCACTGATAGAGTAAGGCCAAAAAAAAAAAAAAAAAAGATATATAAATCAAACTGTTAACACTTAAAACACCACCGTTAACATTTTCTTTGCAAAGAAGAAGAATATGTTACACTCCATTCCAAAGCTCTTTTTGGTTTCAGATGAATAAACACAACTCAGAGGAAAGACAAACGTGAACATGTTCGGGTGCGCACACACACACACACACACACACACACACACACACACACACACACACACACGCCCCACTGAGTTCATATTTACATCAAGTGGCACCACAAATCTGGAAGATAGAAGAGGAATAACAATTAAACTGTGGGGGTCGTACTGGATCTCTCTCGCTATTTTTGTTTTCGGGCAGATTCCAAAAATCTTCACAGTAGTCACAAAGGTATTACTGACGTCAGATCAATCACAGTGAAACAATATTCAATTAGTTAGAGTTAAATCCATTTCTGTCTCAGCAAAAGTGAGAGTTTAGTAAATTGCGCTGAGGGTTTAGAGTAAAACAAACACGTTCATTCAAAATACCTCACATTCCTCCAGACAGTGTCTAACAGAGCAACTGTCCATCACACGCTAATCCTTTCCTCTTAACAAACTCTAAAAATATTGGAAACCAATCTTGAAAACAAAATGATTTATGGACTTAAATAAGCTTCTTAAAAAGGCTTTACTTTACACAATGAAAAAGAGTAACAATGTCTGGGCTTCTGTTTTCATCGCCTCCAAGAGCGACTCTCATAATCATCGTCTTCATCATCGTCTTCCTCTTCCTCCTCCGGCAGCAAGAAAGGGCTCACTGACTCCTGCAAAAACAACAACTATTTATTATTATTATTAATATTATCTGTCACTTGTATAAAAAAATAAATAAA
>CM040989.1:118323-136758 GCA_022985145.1 Pangasius djambal
TAATAATTACAATAAATACAATAATCATTGCTGTCACGAGACCTGCGATATCTCAGAATATAGTGATATAATTTATCACGATATCGGTATTGTATCGTATCGCCCAGCCTTAAAGGAACCTCATTCCAAACCAGGAGCTTTACTCAGTGATCTACAGCGTTCTTATAAAGGAGGGTTTCACTGCGAGACAGCGGCGCTCGTTAGGAGGAATAAACGACGTCCAGGAGGAGCTTAAATCCACTTCATCGCAAACTCCTTTTATTTAATGCCGAGTTTCTGCTTTCAAATCGTTTGCTGGGAGTTTTGTCCGTGTGTCAGTGTTTAAACTATTCCTTTTTTCCTTTTCATCAATAATTTTGCAATAAGGAGTGAGCCAGAGGTGAGGAGAGACTCGATATGAGGTGATATGAGGAAGAAACCTCTAGAGGAACCCGTCCTCATCTGCGTGACACTGAAGTGCGGTTATAAATCACTGAGTCTTCTCTCGAACGTTCCTACAGCACACAGCGTAGCTACAGACTGCTGGAACACTTCAGCTTCAGTCGTTCTGACTTCAGCAGAGGTTTAGATTTAATCTATAAAATCCAGGTGAATTTATCCACTGCATTAATCAAAGCGAGTCTCAGAAGTCTCCATACAGAGGAGAATTAACCTTTTCAGCAAAATGTCTTCCAAAATTTTTCATGCTTAATTTATGCTATAGTTTTTTCAGACAGTCTTTAGGAACGCAGGAAGCTGCGATGGACTTTAACAGGAAACACGGCGAGCACATCGCAGCCCACACCGTCGCCAAACTCACTAATTCAAAAATAGCGGAAGTGTCGCGGACCGAGCGAGAAGCGAACATCCTGCTGACGAGGACGCGACGGCGTGCTGCTGGCGAACACGGCCCTTAGGGCGCGCTGGAGAACAGTAGACGCGGCGTTACCTTTCTGCAGGAAGACGTCCAGCTGGTCAGCACATAACGCTCGCAGGTCTTTCTCAGGTTTGTCTTTTTTCACCAGAGCAACGACGTAGTTGGCCAAAGCAGAAGGATCAGCATCACATCTGCACAAAACAAAGCAGGAGCTTATTTTCATATTTCCAGCATCTGTTTGTGTTGATTTGTGTCTGAACACCACGAGGCCCAGAGGATTTGAATACGATTAATAAACGCTGCAACATGGACAACTTCACCGAGCAAACTGCAGACCTGCACGTTCATCTACACCACCTGAGCTCTTCCTCACTGCCTCTTCCTCACTGCCTCCCCTCAATGCTCCTCACTGCCTCCTCCTCACTGCCTCCCCTCAATGCTCCTCACTGCCTCCTCCTCACTGCCTCCCCTCAATGCTCCTCACTGCCTCCCCTCAATGCTCCTCACTGCCTCCTCCTCATTGCCTCTTCCTCACCCTCACTGCCTCCCCCTCTTCCTCGCTGCTCACTGCCTCTTCCTCATCGCCTCAACACTTCCAACACACGCAAAGAAACCAAACCCCCGCCCCCCCGCTGGACAATCCTCATGAAGCCCACGCTTAGCTTAGCACAGTTAGCATGTGGCTAAGGGAAAGTGCACTCTGAGGCAGGAGTTTCAGGAAAACTGCTCGACAGGGTGATGAAACTCCCACAGGCGCGATAAGAGCAGTGTTTACATTTAAATTAACTTCCAAACGAGCCCGTGGGTAGTTATCGTGCTAACAGATTAGCAAGCTAATACGTGCTAGCGAGCGCTAATGAGCGGTTAAATGTCAGCGCAGAGAGTAAACCCGCTCACTCACATCGGCTCCAGCAGCTTAGCGAGCCACGACTTCAGCGCGTCCACGTTCTCTATAATCATCGTGACGAGCTCGGAACAGCGCGGACTAAACCCTCAGTTTCTGCGGCGCTGCTGCTGCTGCTGCGGGTTTCATCGTCAGTAAACTGGCGCTGGGGCTCGGATCAGGCCTCGGGTCAGGCCTCGGATCAGCCTCTCCGCACGGCAACGCGAGCTGCTTTCCGTCCCGACACCAGCGCTAGCATCGCTGACATGCTAACATGCTAACATCACTGACACCGCGGACAGCCAATCAGCGCCTGCGAAAACGCACACGCGCGCACTAACAGTTGGCGCACTAACGTCACATACTGTTTAGTGCGGATAGTGTCCGCGTGCCAGAGCTGTGCCGCGCGCGGTTTACGACACTATACTGCGCATGCGTGTGATTTCACGACATTTCGGTACAAACATATCAACTCTGTCAGGAACAGCAGATTCTCTTTTAGTAACTGCAGTAGTTTATTGTTTTACAACATAAATAATGTAATATTTGTTTATGGAAATCGGATACTTTAATTGGTAATTATAAAATAATAATAATATATAAATAATATTCCATATTAAGTAAGAACTAGGCAAACATTCTCTTAAACATTTAATCTTAGATGTGTTTTTCAAGGAAGCAGACCTCGTTAAGGATAACTTGGGTTTTAGTAAAACATTAGAAGCCATTAGCACAAATATTAGGTTCAGCTTTATTGTGTTTATCAGAGTAAGAGTACAGACACGATGAACTGCAGTCAGCATGATGTGTCTAATGGGAATAGTTTTCACTAGTTCATTAATAAAAATAAATCTGAGCGGGTCCGTGATTTTATTTATTTTTTTTTTTAAATTATTATTATTTTAATAGTTTAAAGGGTTAAAACTTTGGCAGTTTCTGGACTAAACCGCTTTCATACACTAGGTGGCGATACAGCAGCCACACAGCCGCTTCGCCCCGCCCTCTCTCCTCCTATTGGCCAGAAATAAAACGAAAAGCTTCGTGATGATTGGTCGGCGGTTTAAACTGATTTTTGTCTGTGGCAGTTGACGTTAAAGACAAAGGACCAATCAGCGTGCGGCTTGGAGCGGCTGCGAGTTCAAATTTACTGATTTCAAAATCGTAGGGAATGTGTGAGGATTAAATTCTCAGTGATTTCATGTTTAAAATTCTAGATTGAGATTTAGATCCTGTAGCCAGCAGTCGATCAGATCAGATGAGATCAGATGTGTGTGTGTGTGTGTGTGTGTGTGTGTGTGTGTGTCAGTGTCAGTGTTTATTCCCAGCGGTAGTAACGGCTGCAGTAAACATACGCGTGTGTGAGTTTCAGGCTGAAGCATAAATTTCACAGAGAACTGAAAGCTGGACATCTGAGAAGATCAGACTGCGATCAGACATCATGCGGGGAAACTGTTGTGCGTCTAAAGCTCAGCTTAGAGGGACAGGACCTGATAACCAGGTGAGTACTCTGGTGTGTGTGAGTGTGTGTATGAGTGTGTGTATGAGTGAGTGTGTGAGTGAGTGTGTGTATGTATGAGTGTGTGAGTGTAGGACACACACACACAGCAGTGTAACGTGGTGAGACCTGGAGTATGAGTGAGTGTGTGTGTGTGTGTGTGTGTGTGTGTGTGAGAGAGAGAGTGTGTGTGTGTGTGTGTGTGTGTGTGTGTGTGTGTGTGTGTGTGTGTGTGTGTGTGTGTGTGTGTGGTGAATAATCAGTAATCGCAGTAAACTGTTGGTGCTGTTACAGGTAGCTGTTCCTCAGGTGTGGCGAGCTCCGCCCCCTCGCAGGAAGCGCTCTGCGTTTGTGGACCTGACGAACGTAAGCTGACGTTTATGCATTAATCCGGTTCTGAAATCCTTCACCTGTGATGTTTGTCTTGTATCTTTCCTGTTTTTATTGTTTACTTGTGCTTGCATTTATTTATTTATTTATTTTTGTAAAAGGTATTTTTGTGTTATTTTGTGAAGTATTAAGTGTCGGGTTCAGAAGTCAGTAAAAGAATGTTGTTGCGTGAAACAAAGAGAGAATAAACTTTATAACTTTAAGTCTGAACTCAGAGTAACGGCACTTTCAGCATCTTTAACATAAATCTGTGTGTTAAAGCTTCACTCCGAGAGGAAACTGCGGCCCGGGTGTGTTCTTTACTTACACTTCAATGTGGGAAAATACTAATGATACAAAAAGTGTGTGTGTGTGTGTGTGTGATGGTTCCACTCCATTGACAAGGTACAGTTTAGTACCCTTTTTCTGAGAGAGTACCGATACACACTCTGTACTACACAACACAGCGAACCAACATTATTATTGTTGTTGTTGTTGTTGTTGTTGTTGTTGTTGTGGTGATGATGATGATGTCAGGTCTGGGTCGTCGTGGTTCATATCACGATGCATCAGCTGCTCATTTTACTTTCCGTTTTGTTTTTTAGGTTTTTCTATAATCCTCTCAGACTCCAGTTCATTTTAATTGAGTTAAATGTTTTGATTAAACGACACCTTTTTATCTCAGCCGTGAAAAACACTTTCCTGCTGTTTGCTTTCACATTTATTAATAATGCAACAGTGAAGTCATCAGAAGTCCTTTGCATGTTTGAATCTACAGAACACGAAGACTTACCGAAACCTCGCTTCTTATCAGCCGCAGAACAGAAGATTAAAGATTTTTCCTTACAGAGAATTTTCTTGAATGTTTCTCAGCAGTAAACTTCAGATAGTAAACTATTTATCACAGTAAGCTGATTTATATTAAGAATAAAATAACTGCCATTAATAAATCATAAATCTTTATCTAGTTATTGTAACTGATAGAACTGAGATATTCATTATTGTGTATTTTATAGCCTATTTGCATAAGATTATTTATTGTGTTTGTTGAACAAACATGAAAATTGTACGTTCTACTGTAGGAAAGATGATGTGTACAGAAATGAACAACATTCGACACTAGCAGAGTCCAACGCTTGTGTCCAAGTGAAATTAAAGAGAATCACATCCTTGGTGTGTGAGGAGTGTAGACGCAGACGCAGACGTATAGAGAACATCCACTCAGGGTTAGCGCGCTGGCTGAGGGAAAACCGCACGCAGTCAAACCTGCAGCGTTTGTAAAACGACACAGCGATAACATCAGACGCCGTGAACTGAGCTGAGGAGGTTGTTAGGATGTGAAAATGAAAGTGTGTGACATCCAGGAACATTTCTGTGTGTTTATGTCTGTAACTGCAGATAGATTCATACATTTCTTTCTCTTTTCACAAACAGACCAAAAAAGTCCAGAATGACGTCCGTGTCAAGAACAGCAAACCGGCCAAGAAGACGAGCAAAGTGGTTATAAAGGCCAACAACAACAACCTGACAGTGTAATGATCCTCACATCCTTCACAGATAATAATAATCATCCTTTAAGAGAATGCTTAACTAGTGTTATTACTCCAGGACTAAACACCTGTCATCTGAGGAGCAGTGCAGAAAAGCTGAAGATCAGGTGGATCAGGTGGAGGAGTCGACGTCCACAGACTCTGGTGCGTCTCCTGCTAAGGAGCAGCCTGCAGTCCAAGAACAAAAGGTTACTGAATATTAGTATAAAGTTATTGAACAGATTGAAGTGAATTTATCAGATTTATAGCACAGAGGTGCAGCGAGTAGCGTCGTCTCCGCACAGCTCAAGATTCTGATCTCCTGTAGTTTCTCTCCACGTTCTCCCCGTGTCTCTGTGGGTTTTATCTGGGTTCTCCGGTTTCATCCCACCTTTCAGAAACATGCCAGTATGTGGATTAGTTATGCTAAATTGACCCTGTGTGTGTGAGTGTGTGTGTGAGTGTGTGTGTGTGTGAGTGTGTGTGTGAGTGTGTGTGTGAGTGTGTGTGTGAGTGTGTGTGTGAGTGTGTGTGTGTGTGTGTGTGTGTGTGTGTGTGTTCCTGGGAAAGACTCTGAATCCAGTGTGACTGGGTTACTGAAGATGAATAAATGATGAAAGAGTGTTCCTCATTCATCAAACCTCAAAATGATGTTTTCTTTCAGTTGAACCTTAAATTTGTCCGTTTCGTTTATTAGTTTAGGGAGAAATTTCGCAGGCTTTTGTTCGTAAACTCGCTCTGCTCATGTAGATCGCAGGTCAAGCCACAGACGTCCTCTCATTAATCCTCAAGCCTCTGAGTCTGTCGTTCCTGCAGGTTCCAGAAGAGTTTGATGTTGATAAGCAGCAAGCTGGCGACTGTTTGATGAGTCCGGAGTACGCTAAAGATATCTTTGACTACCTCAGAAAGAGAGAGGTGAGAATCGTCTTTCTGTCTCAGGTTTAAAGGACATGAAGACTGTGATGATGTAACACGGTGGTGTTAAGCAATAAATTTCAAAGATGAAGTGTGTGTGAGGGGTGTGTGTGTGTGTGTGAGGGGTGTGTGTGTGTGTGAGGGGTGTGTGTGTGTGTGAGGGGTGTTAAGTGTGTGTTTGTTGCTTTTCAGGAGAAATTTGTCTTGACTGATTACATGCACACTCAGCCGGACTTAAACGGAAGTATGAGAGGAATTCTAATCGACTGGATGGTGGAAGTCCAGGTAACATCCTGCGATCTATCTGTCTGTCTGTCTGTCTGTCTGTCTGTCTGTCTCTCGTGGCCTAATGGTCCGAGAGTCTGACTTGTAACCTGAAGGTGGTGGGTTCGAGTCTCGGGTCCGGCAGGGATTGTAGGTGGGGGAGTGAATGACCAGCGCTTTCCTCCACCCTCAATACCACCACTGAGGTGAGACCCTTGAGCAAGGCACTGAACTCCCAACTGCTCCCCGGGCGCCGCAGCTAAAAAGGCTGCTCACTGCTCTGGGTGTGTGTGTGTGTGTGTGTGTGTGTGTGTGCGCACTTGGATGGGTTAAATGCAGAGCACAAATTCCGAGTATGGGTCACCGCACTTGGCCACACGTCACTTCACTTCACTTCACGTCTCTCTCTCGCTCTGTCTCTGTCTCCATCTTATTTATCTTTTAGCATTAATGTTGTTATTTGTGGATGTTTTGTTATTTAGCAAAATTATTCCTCAGCAAATGAAACCCATGGATTCTGTTCTTTTCCAAAGTTTCTCAGGGAATTCAGTAAAATAGGGGATTCTGCCTTCCTTCACGTGCTGGAAAACCTGGAATTGTAAAATTTTCTAGTCATAAAAATCATCTGAAAAACGAGAAAGTAGATAACGTCTGGAAATGTGTGGCTTCACGTTCTGTGTGGAAAAGAGATGATGATCAGGAGAAGGGAAAATACAGTCAGTCTTTTTATCTAAACTTATTATTTAAGTTTTAGATTTCAAATCCAGCGTGTGCGTTAGTGTATGTATATAAGAAGTGTGTGTGTGTGTGCGTTATGATAAGCTACATATAAGACATACAAACATAAGATAAGATGCTGTCTTTAATTTTGGATGAAGTTATGTGACCTTGGATGACCTTGGCTATCTTCTGTACACGCTCGTCTTAAGATCAGAAACTCAGCCCAGAAAAATGCTGCTCGAATGGAACACGAAGTAATTTGGGTGATTAAGTGTCAGTGATGTCGTTGCCGAGTCCTGCGATGTGTACTGATTATAACTGATTATAAACGCATGATTATAAACACATGATTATAAACACATGATTATAAACACATGATTATTTACACGTCTCCACGACGCAGGAAAACTTTGAGCTGAATCATGAGACGCTGTACCTGGCGGTGAAGCTGACGGACCACTACCTGTCTGTCACGGAGGTGACGAGAGAATCCCTGCAGCTCATTGGCTCCACGGCTATGCTCATCGCTGCCAAGTTTGAAGTAAGACCATACGTAAAGACCTAAATTTCAGAATTATTCCATGATTTACTACTGAAACAACAACACCACCACAATTTATAATGAAACCTCAGATCTTTGGGAAGTGCGCTCCCACAAGCCCATGTTCATGATCAGCGTGTTGGCTGTGGTTCATTTGGAAATGTTGGTTTAAATGTTGACTATGTGATGCTTTTCACTTGTACTGTATAATAATAATAATAATAATAAATAATGCTTATATTTCATGTTTGTCCAGGAGCGGTGTCCTCCCAGCATTGATGACTTCCTGTACATTTGTGACGACGCCTACAATAGACAGGAATTCCTCGTCATGGAAAGGAACATCCTCCAAGGACTTAACTTTGATATTAACATCCCTGTTCCTTACAGATTCCTCAGGCGTTATGCAAAGGTTGGAGCAGCTGAAGCTTTAATTATGAGCTGCTTTGTAATTTACATGAATTACTGCTCAGTTCTAATACTGATTATAACAGCTGAGAATTCCTCTTTGCCTGTTGAGTGTGTACGCTCGTATGCCGAACGCGTTATAGATTCAAGTCTGCAGTGAAAATTCCTGAAACAAACCTGACCGCTGCCTGGAATGTTAATAACGTACAGAATATAAAAACTGCCTTCTATAAGCATAGCTTAGTTTGCACCTTTGCACAGCTTCATTTGTGTTTTATGATATAATTATGAACCAAACCCACAGGTGGCCCATGTTAGCATGGAGACGCTAACTTTAGCACGCTACGTGTGTGAACTGAGCCTGCTGGAGCTGGAGCTGGTGCCGGAGAGAGCGTCACGATTAGCGTCCGCCTGCCTCCTCCTCGCCCTCGTCACCAACCGCCTGGGAGGATGGGTGAGAACTACACCTACTGAACACAGCATGTGGATATATTAGAGACGGAACTGAATATGAACATGATTCATGAACAGATAATGTTTCAGAGGGTTTGTGTTTTTTTGGCTCTGTCTCTAGTCAGCGGTTTGCTCCAGTAGCCTGAACCAATATGTGTTTTTAACTACGTGTATCCAAGATGGCTGCCATACGTCTCTTGCGGTCGTTCGGAGCGCCGCTTGTGCACATCCTCAGAAATTAACATTACGCGTCCATGTGGTGCAACACCAGCGTGAACAGCGGGGGCACTATAGCGCCATGTGACACTATCGCGCCATGAGACACTATCGCGCCATGAGACACTATCGCGCCATGTGACCACACTAGTGCGGTGTCTCCGATGCCATCGTTATGTACTATTTTAGTCTGTTACTGAATACTAGCACTAACCAGTTTATCTGTTATTGTTAGAATTTTAAAAACCTCTCGTGATTAACTTCATAGCTGCGTTTTGTGTACTCAGTCTTCTGGATTTTCTAGATTAGTAAAGACTTTTGAATGTAAGGTCAGAGTTTTCGCTTTGAGACACAGATCATGACAACAGTCACGATGATGGCAGAGAGAGAGACAGAGCTCGTCCGCGTGTTTAACGTCGCTGCGCACGAAACCGCTCGACGTTTTACAGTTTTAGTTATAACACACACACACACACACACACACACACACACTCATGTGTCGAGCATACACCAGGCCTCGCTGAGCTCCTAAAAAAAGCCATTTTTCTACTCTATTTCTAAACAAACGTGTCTGAAATTTAGAAGAGAAATACGTTTTTACGTATTTGCCTGATGATTAAACGTCTCCGTCACTTCAAGTGAAGTCTTCTTTTCAAGTGTTTAAGCCACGCCCACTTCCGGTTCAGATCCGGATACAGATAGTTATTCGGGCAGTAAACAGATTCAGACAGTGACACTGCGTTACACTTGTAGTAAACACACACTGCTGCTTTGTGAGTCGCAGATTTCTGTTTTTAGAACTCAGTCTTGTGATGGACGAATGTCCTCCAGATGTCGTCGTTTCAGCACTTTCAGTCCACTACAGATGGCACACACTCTTCCTTACGCACTCTTCCTTACGCACTCTTCCTTACACTCTTTCACTCTGTGTGGCGTGCAGACGGCGGCGCTGCGGTACCACAGCGGCTACACGCTGAGCGACCTGGGCCCGCTGGTGAGGAGACTGTACGCCATGCTGGCCAGTCCTGCAGACGAGAACCTCCGAGCTGTGGAGAACAAGTACTCTCACAAGTACGGAATGCACACGTGCCGCTCAGATGAGAGGTTCTGGTCCGAGGTTCTGAGTATCTGGTTTATAATCGCTCCTTTGCCTTTTACAGAGTCTTCTTTGAAGTTGCGAAAATTCCGCTGGTGCATACGGAGACGTTAGAAGAGACGCTGTCTGAACCCGACTTTACTCTGTGTTAAAGAAAACTGTTTGTTACGCTGTAAATATTATTTATTATTTGTATGTATTTAATTGTTGTAGTTTTGTACTAGCTTTAAAAGGTTAATATTTTTTAAATATCTTTCATCAAGGTTGTAGCTGGTTGTTTTAATGAAGCAGAAGCTGACCGTGTAATTAGAGTAGCTCGAGTAAATAAAGACTCGGACATCTCACGTGTTGCTGCAGTGGATATCGCTGCTGCTTCACAGCTCCAGGTTCGATCCTCATCAGGTTTCATCTGGGTTCCCCGGTTTCCTCCCACCTCCCTAACACATGCCAGAATGTGGACTTTATCCTGGACTGAGCAGAATAAAGTGCTTACAGAAGATGAATGAATTTAAAAATCATTCTATATATAAGTTTGTAGCTGATTGTTTAATTAAAACAGAATCTAAAAGTGTATTTAGAGCAAATGAAGATTATATTCATAATATTTCTTTCATTTATTTATCTTCATGAGCGCTCCATCATGGTCGCGGTGGATCCGGAGCAAAATCCCAGGAACATCTGGGAATACAGTTTTTATGGGACGCCCATCCATCACAGGGCAACACACACACACACACACACACACACACACACACACAGAGGGGCAGTCTGGACTAAGCAGTCCACCTACTGCTATGTTTTTGGGAAGAAACCGGAGAACCCAGAGGAAACCCACACGGATACAGACAGGAACCGGAGCTCAGGATCGAACTCGGACGCTGGAGCTGTGAGGAGGCGACGTTCCCCGCTGCACCCATGTTCTTTTATAGTAAAATTATTTTATTTTAGCTTTATCATAATTATGCTAGTTTTTTTTATTAACACTATTTAATGGCTTTGTTTTGAAAAATAAAGACTGTACCACATGACCTCGGTCTCAAGCTGTCTGAGAGGAGAACACTCACTCACTCAACTCCTGAAGCAGAGCGACCTTACAGCCTCGTCACTTTTCCCCGGGAACCACGGACGCTTCACCTTCAGACTCATTTACATAAAATCTGTATTTTTTAACTCTTGAAAATACAATTACAAAAAAATCATAACCTGTAATTTTGAATGAAAAGTTAAAGTAAAATCTTACCCCTTAGCCAAGCTGCTGCACAGACACGCCGCTTAATGTTCTTATTACCTCAGCGCCGAGATCATACCTTTACGATTACACGCGTTCATCCTTAAACATAAGCAAATGGATCATTTTAAGGAAAACAAAGCATTCCTAATTTCCAGGAATGTCAAAACATCACAATTATGCTGCAGACTGGAAAGCAGGAATATCTTTAATCTCCAACATCCATGATTTACCACCGAAACTCGTAAGAAAGCTCTATAGCGATTTCAGACACATTAAACAAGATGTGCGTCTTACATGATAACAGCTCTGACGACGACAACAACAACAATGTGAAATCCTGGAATAAGTATAAAATTAAAAGGACAAAATCACTTTAAACATTCAAAGCCACATTTCTTCCATTTATTAAATCAGCAGTAGTGTTTTTCCTCTAAACACCAGACATCAGCATCTTCACTTAATAATGCTCTTAATGTAAATAATCAAAAGCGAGAGAAAATCTGTGGATCAGCACTTTTCAGGTCTAGTTCTGAAATTCAGTTCTGTACATCTCTCTTTCTTTCTCTCTCTCTCTCACACTCTCTCTCTCTTTCTCTCACACACTCTCTCTCTCTCTCACACACTCTCTCACTCTCTCTCTCTCTCACACACTCTCTCTCTTTCTCTCACACACACACTCTTTCTTTCTCTCTCTCACACACACACTCTCTCTCTTTCTCTCACTCTCACACACTCTCTCTCTCACTCACACACTCCCTCTCTCTCTCTCTCTCACACACTCCCTCTCTCTTTCTCTCTCTCTCTCACACACACCTTTACCCTCAGCAAGCTCTTGATAATCATCTTCTGAGTTACGTTAGATTTAGAGAGAAATAGAAAACGTAGTGGGCGAACGGTAAACAGCTAATCACTAGCAGATTCTCACTGTGTTGTGTCTGGGTTGTTTTTGTTAATGTGTTAATATTACTACAGGAACCTCCCTGTTAGAAACCTGCTCTGAGAGATCACCTGTAAATAGTGTTCAATTCCAAATACTCCGTGTTAATGTTCATTTCCAGAAGCTTACATTAACACCTGGACGTGTGAGAACAGGATTTCTGAATTTGATGAATATAACTCACTCCATGTCCACATTAACATTAGGAGTTAGTTATCAGTTTTAGTCAGAATTCTACACAACGTGAAGGTTTTAAATGTTCAGGACCATCTTCTTGTGCACGATAAATCATGATAGCAATAAACGTTCAGAAGGCATCTAAATTGTTCTGACTATTTACACAGACGTAAATATGCATTATAACGTTATTTACGTGACAAGAGTTTAAGAAGCATAAACGGTTCATTTCCTTAAAATGATTCACCAATTCAGTCAGTTTAACTCCCGCACCTCCGTCAGTTCCCTATCGCGCAGGATTACAGTCCTAACGCACAAGTTCCAGCTGACTGGAACTAAAAGGCAAGACTCCGCTGACGTAGTAAGCAATGGCCAGCGAGAGCAGGGCGATGAAGAGCAGGAGCAACAGAACCCTCCAGAAGCCCAGATCCTCCACGAACTCCTGCCACGTGGTGCGAAAGCTGGAGAACACGCCGTCGCTGCGGTGGAGGTGAGGGTTCAGGAGCGAGTGACTCTCCATGGCACTGTACGAGAGGAACAAGGAGATCTTTTTTTGGGAATAAACATGTGCATACACCAGTGAGTACAAATATATAACGGATAAATAGCTCATAAATTTATTCATGAACACAACTAAGTGTTTTATTGAGTTGTATTTTATCAGGAGAAGCAAACTGATCGATTTCCTGTCACACTGTGTAGTCTCGTTATAGTGGAAATATTCCAGTATATTGTTAATAACTTTTGCTGGTTTGGTTTATATTAACGCTCTCGTTTCTATAGTAACGGCTCATTCACAGGGACGCATACGGCGAACGCTCCACATAATCTAACACTAACAATAAACAGATGTTTAAAAAATGTGTTGTTAGAAAAAGAAAAATTTATAATCATTGATATAGTGGAGATGTTTATTTAACATTTACGGAAGGAGTCTCCAGTGTCAGCGCTTTGTAACAGTCAGAGGGAAAGCTGTAACTTCAGGACAGGAGTTTACGCTTCTTTGCTAACACGATGTAACAAGCTGCGTTTTTTTTTTAGAGAATAAAGAGCGGCTGGCGAGGGAACGCCTGTTTATAGCTGCTATAACGTAAGTGACAACAGGAACTCACTCCTCCCACAGACGTTTCACTACATTAAAGAAACTTTTGTGTCGTTCATTAATAAATTAAAAGATGTAATCTTTTCCAAATTGGTGCTGTATACGAGGAAAATAATGCACTTCAGAGTGGTGACGTATCACACCACCCCAGCGTGGATCAATTTCCTATAACTGAGATAAAAAGGTTCATTTAAACATTTTTATTAAACGTCAATCTCCATAAGACAGAAAGCACATCTTTATAACTGTGAAAAAAACAGAATGTAAAATGTCCGATCTTTTGAAATGCACAGATAAACGTTCCTTAGGGGTGTCAATAATTGTGGCACATGTATTTCTGAGAAAAAAAAGTATTATTTAAAAATAAAAAGCTCTAATGAAAATGAAAATGAAAAGAACAACAGTGTAACGATAAACCACTGAGTGAAATGTGTGGGGGTTTTTTTTTTTTATATAAGGGTGCCAATACTTGTGGAGCACACAGTAAGCTCACCTCTCATTATCTGCTATGTGCATCTTCTCCAGGCTGGAATGGGAGCTGCGGTTGAAGCCCTTCACCTCCTGCTCCTCCAGTCCTTCCAGCAGACGAAGAGCGTCTCTGTTCACGCCGCGCCGCTTAGCCAGGACCAGAGGAGTGGCTCCGTTGTGATTACTGTAGAAAAAAAACACAGAGGAACTTTATCAGGATATAAACTTTTAATGCATCTTCACAAAGATGAAGTCCCGCCCACCAGCCAGCTCTGCCCTATCACATGACAGCGACCAACCGGGGAGGGCGGAGTCAGACAACCAGGTCTTTTCATCGAACTGCTGCTCGTGCTGCATCACAGGGCGCTATCTGCCCTCTTCCTCATACACCAGCTCACAGGCATGCATGTGATTGACAGGGGAGAGACATTAAGCCCCTCCCACCCAGAGAGCGCAGCACGACGCAAGAGGAAATCTACTTTAGTGCCAGGAAAGCAGCAACTTGCTAAAGGTGGAAAGTCGCTGTATTCAAATACATCTTTTGCTTGCAAATTCTGTGCTACTGATTTTTTCCCCCACTTGTGATTTGCCGCTTAAATAATCGCAATAAATAATTTTTTCGTCCAGAACTGATAGCCTAAAATAAACACAGGAAAGCGAGCATTCCCAGCACTGCAGGTGAAAGGAGAGTAGCGGAGGAGTAAGAATTTTACCGGCCGTGCAGTCGGGAAGTGTTTAAGTGTTTAAGTGTTTAAGTGTTTAAGTGCACTGCTCATGCACTTGATCAATCCGGTCACAGACTCATCCTGGGCTTCTGAGACTATACCCCGCGTTCCCATGGCAACCGGCTGCGTAACGTGTACTAGTGTAGTCCGATATTACTGCGGAGCTGCTACACAAAATGTGTAATATAATATAACATAGCATAATATAATATAACATAATATAATATTATATAATATAACAATATAATATAATACAGTCGGAGTAAACTATCACACAGTATTAGAATAAAATGATGAGCTTTGGAGAGAAGGTTCACCGACCAGATGTCGATCTTGAGTCCGTTGGACACGAGGAACTGGATGGTGTCCACGTGTCCACACATGTGCAGTGCGGTGTTGCCCTGAGCGTCGGTGGCCAGCAGGTCCGCGCCGAACTTGTGTAGCAGGCGACAGATCTCCACGTTCCCGCGTGCGGCAGCCAGGTGCATCCCCGAGCGTCCTCGGCAGTCGCGCGCGTTCGGGTCGAAGCCGGTCTCCAGCAGGCGCTTAGCGTACGCCACATCTCCGTCGATGCAGGCCTGCAGCAGCGGCAGCGTGGCCTGCAGAGAGTCGCTGGCGAACGCGTACGACATGCTGCTGCGCGGTCAGCGTCCTGTAACGCAAATCTGATTATACACACAAGTTCGCAAACTGGGGCAATATCCAGAAATATAATATTCCAATATAATAAAACATTTTCACAGTCCATAACAGGCATCACAATCAATCTAATACACGTCAGTGTTTCGCCCTGGGATTTAATGAATATGCTAATTTGTCTGTGACATCATCTGGCGAATTCTACTGACTTTCCGAGCTTGCATTAGCTACTTTCCCCTGAAAAGAGTCAACAATGCTTCAGCTAACCGACAAACAGCTTAAACCTGCCTGTGCTAACTGTGTTCATTAATAAACCATAAACATGTGTAAATAAAACACCTTCCACAGTTTACAGCCTTACACACGCTAGCTTCCTGCCTAGCCGCTAATACCATTAGCTAACAGCACTCACTGACTAACCGGCAAACTGTATGATTTAAACAGGCAACATGACCAACAGCGAAGTGACAGGAATACCTTAATAAATATATTAATGTTACAAATCCTCCGAAACCGATCTTTATTCCTGCTCTAATGCACACAGGTGACTAGCTTGCTCGCTAAAAACGAAAATATATGACGTAAACCGGAAACTGAAGGCTCTCGTCACAGATAAACTACAACTCCCAGAATGCTTCGCAGCGTTTCTGGTGACGTTTGACCACTACGTTCCTTCCGACATATCTGGGATTTGTAGTTTCTCTGGCCCTTTTTTGACACAAGGAAAACAAGAAATGAACATTATCACCCACAATTCCGTGCTTTTGTATTTGTATCGTTGACTTTAAACACCGATGACAGCTCAGGATGGAGGCAGGTAAGAAATGCAGAAATAAAACAGCGCAGTTAGAGAGCAGCGGGTCGGGGAGTGTGTTTATCGCGCTTGTGTTGAGGTTAAAGTGAGGAAGGCTGTGCAGCAGAAGTGTTTATTTCATTTCGGAACTGAGTTTGAAGTTTTCTCATTGTTCCCCGGTTAGTGGCCTGAACACATCCTCTGAGCCTCTGAGCGCGCACTCATCCAGCTGCTTCTGCATGCACACACACTTCAGTTAGACTACACAAAAACTACACAACTGTAAAGTCATGCTGAGTAAATCAGCTAAATATGCACAGCTGTAAAGTGTAATGTGTGTGGTGTAAAGTGTAGTGTAATGTGTGTAGTGTAGTGTAAAGTGTAGTGTAAAATAATATGAAATAAAATGAAGTGTAAAGTGCATAATGTGTAGTGTAAAGTGTTATGTATGAAGTGTAAAGTGTAGTGTAAAGTGTTATGTATGAAGTGTAAAGTGTGTAGTGTGCAGTGTAAAGTGCAGTGTAAAGTGTAAAGGCTGATAACTCTGATCATTAGGAATAAAATGACGTGATTGCATTAATAAATACTTTAGTGTGTGTTTTTACCTCCCGACTGTCTGCTGTTAAAAAATAATCCATGTCTCTGTTCCAGTTTTAGCCAAGTATGAAAACCAGATCAACGTTTTCTCTGAATTCCTAGAAGATTTACCGGACACTGAAGAGCCAGTGTGGATTTTAGGAGAATCTTATAATGTTAAAACAGGTAATAACTCACACCTGTCATGGACATATGGCTTTCATAACAAAGCATTCTGTAGTTCACACCTCCAGGAAAAATAAACCCATCAGCTTCACGTTATTACGAGAAAAGTGTCACGTGATTACGTGAATAAGAGCGTGTTATTACGTGAATAAGAGCGTGTTATTACGTGAATAAGAGCGTGTTATTACGTGAATAAGAGCGCGTTATTACGTGAATAAGAGCGCGTTATTACGTGAATAAGAGCGCGTTATTACGTGAATAAGAGCGTGTTATTACGTGAATAAGAGCGCGTTATTACGTGGGATGCTGATGGGGATATTGTTCTCACGTGGCCGCTCTGCGTTTCTGTAAATAACATCAGTTGCCTGAAACATTGTTCCAGGAGAAAAAGCGAACACTGACGCACATCGTAATCGATGCAGTAAACTGAAGCTCTTTATATGATTGACATTTTTCTGTGTTGTTTCTGTTTTCCGCAGAAAAGTCAGCGCTTCTTTCAGACGTGCGTTCGCGGCTGTGGTTCACGTACAGGAAAAAGTTCAGCCCTATCGGTCAGTAGCGTGAACACATCACATCACGCTTTACGTTACAGCCGTGAGCGGATAACGGCGGGAAGGTTGGCGATCTGCCTGAGCTGATGTTGCTATATTTATGTCCTTCAGGAGGAACGGGTCCGTCGTCAGACGCAGGCTGGGGCTGCATGCTGCGCTGTGGACAGATGATCCTGGCACAAGCCCTCATCTGCAGCCATCTTGGACGAAGTAGGACAGAATACAATCTCCTGACTTCTTACAAAGATCTAAAAGCTTTGTTATAAATCAGGACTAATCAGAGTTGCTTTCCCCACTTGTCTGTGATTGTCCACTCCTCTGCATGACCATCTGCACTCCAAATGCTGGATAGAGTAGCACTCAGGGACATGAGTATCAGAAATAGACTATATATTCACACACTGCCCACTTTATTAGGAACACCTGTACCCCTGCTCATTCATGCAGCTATTCAATCATCCAATCATGTGACCTCAAGAGCATCAGACATCAGGATGGGGAAAAGATCTCAGTGGTCTCAGTGCCTCTGACTGTGCCATGGTTGCTGGTTTGAGTCTTTCAGAAGCTGTTGATCTCCCGGGATTTTCACACACAGCAGAGTTTCCACATAACGGCGAGAAAAACAAAAAACATCCAGTTCTGTGTGTGGAAATGTCGTGTTGATGAGAATGACCAGAACTGACTCAGATAACTTCTCTGTACAACCATGGTGAGCAGAAAAGCATCTCAGATGTTTTCCCCATACTGATGTTTGTTGTGAACATTAACTGAAACTCTTGACCTGCATCTGGATGATTTAACGCTGTGCAGAAAAACTGCTGCCATGCTGGATAATTGTATAAACGAGCAGGTGTTCCTAATAAAGTGGCCGGTGAGTGTATACCGTATGTTCTGCGTTCTCAGTTAATTAAATCATTCTCTCTCTCTTATTCTCTCACTTCTCTCACTTTATTTACAGCGTTTGTCCTTTTGACTGTGTTGATGGTTAGAGACAGTGTGGCCAGTCGCCATATAAATGAATAGAACTGAAGTCTGTTCAGGTGAAATTTAATGCAGGTGTTCAGGTGAGATTCAGGTGTTATGCAGCTCGACAGTTCCAGTCACCTGAACGAGAAGGTTGTTGATTTTGTTTCCTGTAACATGAAACTGTGCTGTTTGTGTGAAACCCGGCAGCATGGCGGTGGGTGAGTGAGGGAAGTCAGCCAGCCGAGTACCAGCGCATCCTCCACTGCTTTCTGGACAGAAAAGATAGCTGTTATTCGATTCACCAGATGGGTATGTGTGTGTGTGTGTGTGTGTGTGTGT
>CM040989.1:145778-161251 GCA_022985145.1 Pangasius djambal
TGTGTGTGTGTGTGTGTGTGAATCATTTTCAGTGTGTGGAATCGACTCCATAAGCTTTAGGGTAGATTCTTAGGTTTTGTGCTCGGAATCAGCGAATCAACTCTTTTTTGGGGGAATTGACCAAAAGCAGGATGGAGGCTTGATGACTCACAACAAATATTAAAAATATATATCGTGTACGATAAGAAATTCTACACTAACGCCCAACACTGCATAACCCACATGCTTCATCCTAAGAGTGAGAAAACATTCGTCTCATAGACTAATCATTCCTTTCAGATCATGTTTAGTTATTTTTAACTCATTGAGAAATCATACAAATAACTGAAATAATGATAAATAAGACTGTAAATGTGAGACATCGCTAGAATACAGATAAAGGAAAAGAACAGACGGCAGTTAATAAGCAGCTGATGTTAAAATTTTGTACTTAATCATTAAAATTCTAATTGTATTTTTTTTTACCTTTTTCAATGTTAAATATTTTTATTTATTTATCTATAAAGAAAATTTTTATATTTTAATCTAAAAAATAAAAGTAATTCAATATAAATGTGTTTATCAATATAAACATGTATTATTATTATTATTATTATTATTATTATTATGTATTGTGATCTTGATGTTTTAATCGCAGCTTTATAGTAATGTGTTCAATCTAATACATTATTGTTTGTATAGTCACAACTCGCTCATAATCTAAACTTAATAATAAACACATTTAAAAACATATAGCTGCTATAACGAAGGTGAGAACAGGAACCAACTTGCCTTGTGGATGTTAAATGTAACTATAAACAGTTAAAAACTATGCAGCAGTATAAACTATATAAACAGTGATGTTTATAAATAAATGAAAGGTCGCACTCTTTGTGCAAATCGCTGTGGTATGAGAGGAATAACGCAGTTCAGGACATGCTCTTATTGGAAAATAATTAACGCTGGAGTGGTAACATCACACCAAGCTCACGCCATCGTTTATTATTTTCCTATAACAGCACGACCCGTGGTGTTTTATTCCTTTCTTAACATGCTGACTCGGAAAGACGGATTTAGATCAAACTCCTGAATGGCTGTAATGAGACTCATTGTAGTGTCCTGTGTGGTTTAAACAATGTGAGATTTTATACTGTTTGTTTAAAAAATGTTATTATTAAAGCTGCCCGCTGAGAAGGATTATTATGTGCTATAAAAAAATCTCCTGTAATTTAGTTATACTCGATAATCTCAACAGAAAGGAGAAGCAGAGCACTGACTTTCACTGCATGACATCATACTAGAATCAGAACTTATTCATATTTATTCATGAGTTTTTTGTGCAGAGTGTGTAATTCCTCAAACAATATGAGAAATGAAATGAAGCAATGTGCTTTAAACGAGCTGAACACAAACCTTCATGTTAATGTAAGTGTGATGCTCAAAGGATCGGAGAAAATAATCAACACAAATAATAATTAGACACAAATAAAGGACACTTGGTGGACACAAAGACAGTGCATGCGAACACATCCACGTGCTTACGTTAATAAACATTACTGTTTACTTAAATCATGAGATAGGAAGCAAAAGACAATATTCTATCTGCATGAGTTTATCTTTAATGTGGAGTCACAATCCCACATCACAAATCTACACAGATGTGAGCAGAGTGCCAAAAATAAATGTTTATGCATTTAGCAAGTGCAATTTCAGTGCAAAAAAAAAAAAAAACCCAACCCACAAATAGCTGCCATTTCCCCCCCCAAATGAAATCAAAAAGTAACTGTGCATTTAAGCTTTTCAACTTTTTTTTCTTGTGTTTTCAGTGTTTCAGCGTACTGACAGTGACGACTACTCAGGGCTGAAACAATACTGCTCAATAAGATACTGAAAAGAGAAGCCATTTTACAAAATCAGAAAACACAGAAAGAAACAATGGCACTGAACTGAAACAGAATAAAGTGAGCAGTAAAAGAGCGGTCCATCGTGCGTCATGTATTGCACTTTGCACGAGTCTAAACTCAGACAAAAGGCAACTGTGAAAAACCTGCCGGGTTAGTCGTCGTTTAACTTGTAGCATAAGGGGAGACAGAAATACAACCAACCTTTCGAGGCAGTGGTGTGTCCTCCTGACTTGGATAAGTCCAAACCAGCACAGGCCTCGCTCTCTTCGAGTGTCCCGTGGGCTGGGTGTGGAGCTGTGGCATTGTGGGTGATCCGTGGGACTTCCCTCAGGTCCAGAGCGATGTAGTTGAGGTAGCTGGATGAAACGTTGCAGCGCGTTCCTCCAGTGGCACAGTTAGCAGTGAGAAGAACAGAGTCAGGAGATCCTTGATCTTCTGTGTAAGACCACATGCTATCAAACGAGGCAGAATTCTGCCATCTACAGCCTTCTACAAGATTCACGATGGCAGAGGATCTGGCAGCGCATCCACCCGCAGTGCCACCAGGACAGGGGTAGAAGGTCTCTGAGCTGTGTCTCCTCCGGCCCTGCGGATCTGCCCTAATGACCTTAGGCTCCGTTTGAGGGCTGGGTGACCTTTCGGAGACACAGAGGTGCTGTATCATCCTGGAGGGACTCTCAGCTTCTCTGTGGACATTCTTAGGGACAAAGTTATTCTGAACCTGGCCGTAGGTGCATCCTAAGGGGCGTGCGTAGTTCGGGGGGTTCCACGGGGCTACGAGGGAGTGCCGAGGAGGACGGTTTTTCAGGAGGTTGTCCATGTTTAGGCCTATGTAGTCGTGGTCAGGTGAGGAGCAGCACAGCTGATAGCAAGGCTGGGAACTTGGCATGGGGGGGGAGTCCACTGCTGACGGAGAGGACGCTGCATGAGGAGGCCTGTCTCCAAACTCCATGTGGATGTACTCTCCTGGACTGGGAGGGCTTGGAGGTTCAACTGGTGACTCTGGAACATATTCCGTTTTTCTGTGATCTTCTCGACACGGAGTTTTGTAAGAGCGTGGAAGGGAGAAATAAGAGCCGTAAGACTTGGGGCCTTCAGGGGAACCCTGCCTGTAGCCTTCAGCGGAGCTGATCTGGGACATGTCCATGTACTCGTCATACTCGGTTTGGCTTCTGCTGGAGGGACTGGTTATTCCGGGAGAAGGGCTGTCTTGTGGCAGCATCATCATGTAGCCATGTCTGTCCACCTGCTGCAAAGAGCAGGGATGAAGGTGCAGGTTGGCCATGTGGTTTGCTCTGGGTTGCATAGGGGTGTAATCTGTATGAGGAGAGGGGACGACGTTGTATATCATAGGCATGTAGCCGTCATCCTTAGGGAGTTTCTTCTGACCGTCTGAGTTGAGTGAGGGAGGCCTGTTTGGGTGATGTAACTCAGAGTAAGATTTATAGCCTGCTTTAAGGAGGCAGGAGCAGACAGCATGCCGTTTTGACTCCACAGGGCTCGATTCATCTAATGAAGATGAAGTCTGTGTCGCTTTCTGGTGCATGACACCTAAACTGTTGGCGGGTTTTGGCTTGGCGTAATGTGCGAGCTTGAGAAAAGTTCTTTCCATATAACTGCTCTCCTCCTCAAAAGTCCTGGCACCACCCTGTGCGTCTTTGTACCAATCCATGGCCATGTAGTCCGCTAGTCGATTCTCCTCCCTAATGGGCGGAGTGTCGCTGTGTGGTTCAGGTGTACTGCTGCTTGCACGGAAGTATCTAAAGTCACAAGGGCTGGGACAGAACTCATCAGAGGAGTTGAAGCCTCCATCACTGGGAGAGCCACAGATGGAGGAGCTGGAGGGTCGTGTGTGCGTGTCCGAGGCTGAACCATGGCCGCTGCTGCTGGAAACGCTGATGGGACTGGTAGCAGACAGAAAGTGCGATACGGGGAGGGAGGCAGAGCGAGTATGATGAGCAGAACCATGTGAGGCATGAGCGCAGCAGCCACCGCTCTCCTCCCGGCCCACATTCAGGCAGGGCGTGTTCAGGTGCAACAAGCTGCCCGTGCCCGAGCTGAGAGGTCGGTCTGAGGTGCCCTCGCCTTCGCTGGAGGTGCGGTAGCGCTGTCCTATTACGCCTTTACTCTTTCCTGTAGGAGGAATGCCCATCACTGAATCGGTTCTGGAGGCACGCTGGAGCCCTGTCTGGCTGGGAGGGAGATTGCCGAAGTGGCGGCGCGTCGTGATAAAGGGTATGGGGTTGGACCCGGAGGACTGGCTTTTGCTCCGTGGTCTGAAGTCCGGAAAGGCCTTCAAAGCCTTCATTGTCTCGAGAATGGTCTCGTGCATGTTCTGAGCCACCACGGAGTCTTCCACTTGCACCCAGATCTCACCTGGGCCGATAGAAGAAGAGCGTCCCACCTCGATGAAGAAAAAGCTCTCCGAATGGCCGCAGCGGCGAATGTTCATCAAGGGCAGGTTCACAGCAGGGGTCTCGGAATTTAACTTCACCAGGTGAATTGTCTTGGCGGAAAGGCACAGACGGTACACCCCCATTAAATTCTTGGTCTGCCCCAAACCTTTGGGTTTCACGTTCACCTGCCACACCTCCTTAAAAATGGTCCCAGGTGAAATGGTCCCGTAGCCGTCATCTAACTCGTCCGTGTCCAGCTGCCCCTTTTTGCCTTCGGTCATCAGTTCTGTGAGGGCCAGGTACCAGTCGTCCTGCTCCTGCTCACTGTCAGCCACCATAGCAAAATACTCGTCTTTAGTATAAAGAGCAATGAGGTATTTGTTCTTAGCGTCAGCCCTCTTGTTGACTGTGAAACACTGGGACAGGTAAATGACCCTCTTAGGAGGACACACGACACCGGCAGTGGAGGCAGCAGCAGCTTTAAGTGCATTTCGGAATTTCTTCTCGCTGTCGTAGTACTCCAGGCGACTGGGCCCGAGGTTGCTGGGCCCTCTCAACACGAAAAACCTCTTGTGGCCGTGTTTCTGTTTTCTCAGATAGCCGCACTTCCACACATCGGCGTCCACGCTGCCCGAGCACACGGCGGCGGCGGCCAGAGCGGCGGCGGTGGTGTCCGTGCTGAGGACGCGGCAGAAGGCAGAGTCGTGCACCTTGTACTGGAGCGCGGGGAGGTGTTTCCTCACCACAGGATCCTGAGCGTTCTCCTCCGGGAATAGATGATGAACTCTGAAGTGGTAAGGTGGAGGGTGTCTCCTCGGAGGGGCGCCGTGCTGCTGCTGCTGATGCTGATGATGCTGATGATGATGATGATGAGCAGAGGCCGTCGAGTGCACGGGCAAGCGCGAGCCGCCGTTATTGATTGAGCAGCAGCAGGAGGAGGAGGATGATGATGATGAGGATGATGATGAGGAGGAGGAGGATGATGATGATGATGATGATGAAGGCTCTCCGTTGGTCGCGACCGCCGCCGTTTTTGCAACAGCGCGACGCGGCTGCGCCTCCAGCGTCAACATAACGCCGTTATCGCGGAGATCTTCCATGGGACGATGAAATTAAAGGTCACTTTACCTCCGTTACACTGACGCACGGCCCATTTTTTTGGGGAGGGAGTGAAGGGGAGGAGAGAGAGAGAGAGAGAGAGAGAGAGAGAGAGGATTATAGCTCCACGATGAGGTTCACTCGTTCAGGTAATAATCCCCGCCGCTGTGGGACGCGGTGTTCCGGTGTATCTTCAGCACAAAACGCGGCACCTGAGCACCGAAGTCGCGCGCTGCCATGATCAAGCTTTATTTCTCTCCTTCACTCATGGTGGCTACACATCACTACGACCCAGCGAAAACATCACGTGACCACAACGTCAGCGAGAAGTTCAGGGCGATAGGGAAGGTAAAGGAGAGGGGGGGCATTCTAGGCACCTAGGCTTCTGATTGGTCAGACGGTCAAAAGGGTTGTGACTGGCACCGGGATCAACCAATCACATGGACGAATCTGCCAGTCTCCAGCGTGTGATTGGTGCGTCTGGTCCTGTGTGCAGACGGAGGCGTTGCTTAAAAAAAAGGAAAAAAGAGATGTGTAATGAGAATAAGGACGAGGTGCCTACAGAAAAGCAGACAAAAAAGGCAGAAGATGGGAGGGCGATCACACTGAGCTTTTACTGAACAAAGGAAAATTAAATGTTTTTACCAGACTGTATTAGCCTAGTGTTATTCAAAATGATTACATTATAATCGGAGACGTCTGTCTCTCTCTCTTTAAAGGTTATTTGTTTGTTTGTTTGTTTGTTTGTTTGACAGACGCTACATCTCTGTAGTGTGCATCTTTAATGGTGGGAGATAAATTACACTCGTGTTAATGTACATTTCTGTTCCAAGCACAGTGACAGAGAGCAGAACAGATGAGAAGCAGAGAGGATGAAAACTGGGATATTATTCACACATGCGTTTTTAAAATGACTTCCAAATGTATTATTTTTTAAATATTTATTTTCACTCACTTACTTTCAGCAACTGCTGTATTGTGTTCAGGGTCAGAGTGGATCCCGAGTTTATCCCAGGAATACACCCGGATCACAGGGCACCATGCACACACACACACACACACACACATTCTCAGTCTCTCACACACACACACACACACACACATTCTCAGTCTCTCACACACACACACTCACACACACTCACACACACATTCTCAGTCTCTCACACACACACACACACACACATTCTCAGTCTCTCACACACACACACTCACACACACACACACACACACACACATTCTCAGTCTCTCACACACACACACACTCACACACACTTTCACACACTTAGATAGTCCACCTACTGGCATGTTTTTGGGAGGTGGGTGGAAACGTGGAACCCGGAGGAAACCCACACGGACACGGGGAGAACATGTGAAACTCAGCACAGACAGAAACCCACACTCAGGATCAAACCCTGGAGCTGTGAGTGCATCGCTGTGCTGCCAGTTTATTTCAATCCATTGTAATAATAATAATTAAAATCAATATTACAGTTCTAAATTTCACTTGACAACATTCAGCTCATTACACCTGGTATCACCTAACAGGGCTTTCACTAAATTACAGGGAGTACAGAACTAATTCTGGGCAACTCAGAAGAATAAAAAGAGCAGATATAAATATTGCATTTAATCAGCTTTTTTTGTCATTTGTTCAAAAAGGGAACAAGACTACACATTGGAATTATAAAATATAATGGACTCTAATCAATATCTTTCCTGCTTTGTGTTCGTTCAGAATTTGAAACTATAAGCACATATTTTCATTCTTCCAACACGGGTTTCAGGTGGATCCTCTTCTGAAGCTCAGCGCCTGCTCGCTGGACTCAGTGAACCGGGGTAATGGCTGAGAACAGAGTCTGATCCTCTCTGGCTTAGCCTAATAGTCCCATTTGCTATTTATAAACATTACAGCCAAATTCATTTGAAGAGCCTCTTACTGAAGTATCCGATAATCTCCAGGTGCCCAAAGCATTCACCTTTCGACTCACACACACCACATCCTCCTTAAGTACGGAATGAATCATTTATGCCCGCTGCGATGAAAGGTACTGTAACCTGCAGCTAAAAGAACCAGGCTCATGATTTAGAAAGCTGCATAGATTTCACGCTGAGATTCTGCCAAGTTGCAGAGTTGCTTCTTCAGCCAGATGGTATAATCCATGTGTTCTCCTTATCTTTGCTTGGTTTTGTGGAATGAAGAAAAGATACTGGGGAAAAAATGCTCTCTAATAGTTCCTGCAACTTCAATGAGCACAGGGAAAAAACTACTTTTCTGGAAATGTCAACTTTACTCAGTCACAGACTTTGCTTTTGTGGGCCAGTTCTCTCAATGTCCATCACAGTCGAGCTGTTAATGATGGTGGATCATAACATTTTCCTCAGTGAAGTCCACATTGGGCAGCTGGGCCACGTGCCTCACAACCAAAATCTTCCTTACTGCTTTCTGCAGCAGCTGCTTTAAGTCGCGCACCATCTCTGACCTGCAACACAGCAATGAGCGACATCAGTGCAGATCATCTCTGAAAGCCCACAATCCTACTCGTTCCTCAGGAGACCTGTCAGGATTAGGGAACTGCGTAGATTAGTCATTTAACACAGTCAATAAAGAAAAGGAGGCGAACTTGTAAGCTTTAACTTTGCCTCATCTGTTTTTATCCAATCATTCAGTAAACACTGCCAAATCTGATTAACTTATTAATTGTCTTATTAACTCGACAATCTGCAGAGTTTATGTTAGATACAGGAGGAAAGTAGGCTTGTGTTCTATAACAATTTACTTGTTTAATTTCTATTTTAAACCATTATATTAATTATATTATATTATATTATATCATATCATATCATATCATATCATATCATATCATATCATATCATATCATATCATATCAGGGGACCTGCTGATGTTTACACATTTTGCGCAGGAGCTCCGCAGTTTAGCATCGGAGTACGCTAGCACGAGTTCTCCCTCAGTAACACTCCAGAAGAGCGGTCTGTTTCTCCCAATAAAACAGGAGATGATCCAATCGACATAAGAGTCTGGAATGATTGACAGTTTTGTGGGGGTTTTGAACTCTCCGCTATTAACCGGAAGCCCCGCCCCCTTTCCCTCCATCTCGCACTCTTCCGACTGGACCCGCGGCGTGCTCTCGCTTTCTGTCCCAGTAAACGGAGAATGTTTAGAGTTCATTAATGTGAAATCAAGTCTATAAGCGTGTGTTCATTACACTGTATTTAATTAACATCAGTTACTGTATTTATTAGAGAAGACACTGAAAAAATTGACTGAAACTTGTCAAAAACAGTATCTTCTGTTTTCTGCCAAAAGAGAAAAAAGAATGAAAATTTTGACTTAAAATATTAAATATTTCTACAATTAAATCTAACACTTTATAAATAATGTTAATGGTGATAATAATTAGAAAGTCATACAGTATTTTCAGTCTCCTGCTGCTGTCAGCGCTCAGACAAGTCACGTTCAACCTCTGCCTGTCTCTGCCTGTAAGCAGTTCCCGACTGCACAGCTGGTAATATTATTACTCCTCCCTGCTCTCCTTACAGCTGTAATGGTGGAAATGCTCAATAGTTTTTAGTCTATCAGCTCTGGATGATTAAATGTTATATCCTGATTTTTTTTTTTGGAAAATCGCAAGCAGGGAAAAATCAATATCACACAAGCCCAGAGGAAAGTTTATGAAGAAATTCCTAGCTATGATGGAGGTGCCAGAAATAAAAGAAGCATAGTCAAAGCTTTATAGTTAAAATGTTTTCTGCAGAAGGCATGTGGAGATGAACAGACATAAAGAAAGTGGAATCAATGAACAGATTCTGTATAAAGCTGTATTCATGAAGGATCTGAGCTGCACTCCTGCTGGATCAGTGCTGCTTAACAGGATCAGATTAAGATGAACAGGGTTTGTCACTTCTGAGAGACTTTGTCCTGTACGTAAAACACTGCTGACAACCTTCGCCATAGCTGCCATGACAATGCACATAGTGTAAATATTTTATGTAGCATCTCACTTACAGTTAAAGCGGTCATGTCGATAGCTTAGGTGTCAATCACAGCTGCTCCACAACAAACACCACTGACTTGTCATTTTCATTTGGGAGAGATTTATAAAATTACTAGTTGATGGGACAGCGTGTATTCCTGGACTGAATGATGTTAAAACAATGCTACGCTCAGATTCTTTATGAATACCCGCTCTTCGTTGTTCTGTAAGTATCACCGCATATTTGAGAGAGAGTAATGGCAAAAACCACACAGCAGAGACATCAAGTGAGTTTAAAAATAAACACTGAAATGAGTTTAGGTCAGGAACAGGGTTGAGATGATTCGAGGTCCAGCGCTGGATGTGTAACACTACCTCATTTCTTCTTCGCTAACTGGGCCTCAGCTTTCTTCCGTTTGAATCGGGCGATTTCCTCCATCTGCAAGCCGTGGGCCATTTGTCTGAAAGATATATTAAAGAGGCACGATAAACAAGCCAAACACAATACAGGGACGGGGAAAGGAGCAACCAGCTTCAATCCTGGAGGCCTACTGTCTCATATTTATGTGTATTAACCTACAACCCACAGTGCCCTGTGGAAATGTTTTGGTGTTCTGAGCATCACAGGATGTTTACCTCCAGGAACAAAGACAGCTACCCCTAAAAGATCTTTGATTAATAAACCTACCCTGACTTGAGCTCCGGGGGCACAGGGAGCGGTTTAGTGAATCCTTCTTTACCCACAAGCCAGAAGGTTTCCTCCATCCCTTTGCCCTGCCAGGAGTGAAGTGTATTTTGATCAGGGATTAGAAACGATTTGTAGGAAAAAAATACTTTCTATGCAGATTTTCCTGCCATTGCTCCTTCTTCAAAAAGCCGGCTATGTCAGTTATCTAACATCAGATCTTCCTGTAGTCGTGCAGGAAGTGGACAGGAATTTAGGCCTATTGGGGAAATGTTTAGGTTTGAGCAATACCTTCGTGAAATCATGCTCTAAAGGATAAATAACAACATCAGCCAGTTAACCGGCCAGTGGTAGCTCAGTGGTTAAGATGTTAGACTACTGACTGGAAGGTTGTGAGTTCAAATCCCAAGCTGCCCCTCAACAAGCCCCTTAACCTTCAGATGGATAAATGCGATAAGTGTAAGTCACCCTGGATAAAGGCATCTGCCATAAATGTTATGCACTTCTTAAAATAATGCTTTCACACTGGAACAATTTCAAGGGATTTTGTTAATGTAGTTGATTTCATTGACGTTCAGTGAAAAACTTTGTCTGTTTTTGTTTTTTATTTTCGTTCCCTGTAAAAACCCTGATTTTGGATCATCGTTGCTGCATTACTTTTCTGGTACATTGGGCCTGTATATTAATCTAGCTAAACTAAATACAAAAGATACACTGATAAAACTTTAACACAGTGAATCGAGCATATACAAAACCCATATACATATACAAAACCCAGCAATCAGCAATAATTGGCCAAATCTACTCTTGTATATTGTGAATATATATATATATATGTGTATGTGTGTATATTCACAATATATATGCTGTTAAAAACATCAGGTTTATACCTTTAGTTCAGTTCTTCCACGGAGCTGGACCTGGTATCCTTCCTTGAGCTCAAGAAGGATCTTAACAGTTGTGTGACTGACATGGATGCGGTACGCTGTAGACAAAAGTGACAAGCCTAATCACTGGAAAATTACTCTTATGAATCTGCACTATATTTCAAAATACTGTCGATATTTTCCTTAAAAAGTTTATAATAGCTCCCCTGCAGTACACTACAGTTCAAATGCTCTTGAAGAAACCGACTGTCTGTTTTGGGTCTGTAGCATTAGACTTCAGCTCTAATGTGGCTTTCAGGGTCATTTTCATGTCAGATCATTTTGCAGTTTGTCTGGAATAACATTCTGACCGCATTGCTCATTTTTAATCTGCTCTATTTTAACATTACATTGTAGGTTTTACTGTTGCTTGGCTCTACAAAACATTAGCAGTAATGTTTATTTTTGAATTTCATTTTTAGACTGACCCAGAAACAGCTTTTTTTCCTAGACCTGGAGAACCCACTTTTAATTTCTTTTGTTCCTTTGCTCTATTACTCTCTCTATTCACCATTGCACCACTGCAATAATTCAAAGAGCAAGCCTTAAATTTGATTTATCTGTGCAGCTCAATAACAACAAACTGTAATTTCCGTTTGCACACATTGCATTGTTCCCTGCTCTTAGGAAACCCTGTGGTAAAACACGGGCACCTCAGCTCTTTCACTTCCTTACTGTCATGTTGTTTTTTTAGATATTCGAGTCACTCACGCATGCCAGTGGACTCCATTCTCGAGGCGATGTTCACTGTGTTCCCAAACAGACAGTATCGAGGCATGGTGAGACCTACAACTCCAGCCACACACGGACCTGGAACACACACCCAGCATGTGTTGGGTAAAGAAGAGTCCCGTGGCCAGGACAGGTTTCTTTCACAAAATAGCAGATGTTGTTTCTACATTATTTCCTAATCTGTAACTGGGCCTTTTGCCGTGTTTGAAAGCATCCCTCTGTTGTGTATCTGGACCATTTTTATGAAGTAAAACACTCAGGGCAAAGACACTGCAGGCTACTGACCCGTGTGCAGTCCGATTCGAATGCGTACTGGAACGTCAGGCATGTGTCTCATCTTAAAGGTGCCTATAGCGCTGAGGATGTCCAGTGCCATGTTCGTGATCTCGGCGGCGTGTCGGTCACCGTTGGGAACAGGAACTCCAGACGCCACCATGTACGCATCTCCGATTGTTTCCACCTGAATGTCATAGGTGTGCGTTAGTTGTCGATTTTAGGTACATCATAAATAAATTATCTTAAGAATATTTACATTTTAAATGTATTGATTATTGAATGACAGCAATGACAGTAAATAGTAAATTTTTATGTTTGTGTTAGCGTTCCCCCAGCTAATTTACAGTTCGCTTCTTTTAAAGGTCACAAACGCTGTGTGTTTCTATATATACATGTCATACAGTTAATCTAATTACAGAAGAAGAAGTATGTAATCTCCTGTAGAGGATCATTCCTCTAACAAACACTGCTCCCTGTGAAGGTGCTTATTCTTACCTGCAAACCCATTCACAGTTCATTAAAGAAGAATTTATGATGTAGAATTTCAGGTATTTTCATTATCATTTTAGAATCTAGGATTTTGGAATAACATTTTATTATTAGAGAGCTGTTTGGTTAATGAGATTAATCCGTCATTGTAATATTATTATGTTTTAATAATAAGACCTTTTTACCTTGTAGACATCATGGTTTCCAATAATCGCATCAAATAAAGTGTATAGATCATTGAGCAGGTCGACCACTTCAATGGGCTCGCTGTTGGCAGAGATGGTGGTGAAGCCCACAATGTCGCTGAAGTACAACGTCACGTTATCGAAGTACTCGGGCTCCACGGTGCCGCCGACTTTGAGAGCCTCAGCTACAGACCTGGGCGTTATATGGTAAAGACACGTAAAGCTGTTGTTTATGTCTAATAGGTGTGTTTTGAAGGTTTGCGTGTGAAATGAGAGTGTGTAACACTTACGGAGGGAGCATCTGTGTGAGCAGTTTTTCTGTTTTCTGCTTTTCAATCTCCAGCTCCTCTGTCCTCTCACGTATGAGCTCCTCAAGGTTGGAAGAGTACTGCTCCAACATTCGCAACATGGAGTCTATGATGTTTGTCTTCTTCCCCTTGTTAATGTTCCTAAACTGAGGCCAAAGACAAAATCCTTTTTGTCTGAAACTGAAACTGACACTGACACTGAAACTGATGCTGACACTGAAAATGGGGAAAAACATTAAATAGTAACAGAATTTCCAAGAAAATACTTACATTTTACTCCTTACATTTTAATTTAGACCTTCAAAGTAATTGTTAAAAGTCACAAAGGTCTCTTAATCTCTCATCCAGCCAATGACTGTATGCTATACATCAATCACATGCGCTCAGTTTAGCGTCCAGTCGAGTTCACAAATGTAGAACAAACTATCAATAATCATGAATCAGTTCATCATCTGCTCGACCTTCTCATGCTACACAGTGTAGTTAGCGCTGTAGCTATCCGTGTGCGTCTGAAGACGACGGATAATCCACCGCACTGCAGTGTGGGAGTTGAGGATGAGCGTCCTGGCCCTACCTCAGTGAAATGTTTCAGTACGCTGGAGTAAACAAAGACTCGTTTAAAATGAGGCGTCTCCTTTAACCTCCCTAGAAGACACGAACTCCATCTAACAGCATGTTGAGGTAAGTTTCACTAATCTGCTAAAGTTAACAGGCTATATTTAACTAAATTAGCCTGTATTCTTTGCTAACGCCAGGTTAGACTAGCAAAGTAGCTAATGTAATTAATTGGCTAACAAGTCAGATTCTAGCTAATGGTAAATATTGGTTATTTACAGGATATTTTATTTCTGATTAATTCATTAGCAAACGATGTAGCGCTAGTCAGGTATACGAGCAGCAAACTTACAGAGACTGAGTGATGATTTCAGACAAAATGGCGTAGTTGCTTTAAAACTGTAATGATCTAACAGTATTAGATAAGTAATAAAAGTTACTTTTCAAATGAAAACGTGATATTAACCTCAGCTGAACAGTTAAAAATGTTTATTTTACTTTTACTACATACTTTATCTTGAGTATACTTTTGGCTGAATAATCCAGTAAGATTTTAAACACTTTCACTTCAGGTATAATTACTCAGTACTTTCTCCACACCTGATGCTATGGATGAATTAGAAATGAATTTATTGATTCTCCTGATTGCTGTTTGAGCTGAGCTAAGGAGAGCGTCACCTGCTCGAAGATCTCATCAAAGGCAGGTCGTCTATCTGGCTGTTCATTCCAGCACTGTTTGATGAGCTGAATGCATTCCATAGGAGCGTAGTCAGGAGAAACCACTGGCCTGCACAGCGGAGGAGGTTTCTTTATCCTCTGGATGATTTCTGTAGACAAGAGTACAAGAGTTTGGATTAAAACTTTCCGAAACACACCACAAGTATGAATACACAGCTCAGCAGAACCTCAGTAGATCCGCTAATGAACTGGATAATGATATTCCACTAAAACTCCTAAAATTAATCCAGAGATCCATCTTTGCATCATATAATAAAACAATTAGGGTTATTTCTCTTTACTCCTACAAACAAGCATTAGTCTTTAATCATTCAGGTTATGAATCCTTGCAGATTGTTTATGTGCTCGATGCTTGCATGCTTTGTAAGTTATTGTGTATAAAAGTATCTTCCACGTAAATAAATATGAATGTAATTATCGCACTGCGCCACATTAGGGTTTATTTTTCATTATAAGTCACATTAGCGTCTGTGTGTAAGCATTTCTTCATGCTGATGAGTTTATGGCTCACCCTCAGCAGGCATGTGGAGCATAAAGAATGGCGGCCCTCTCAGCACCACCTCTTGTACGATGATGGAGAAGCTGTACACGTCACCCTCATAAGTACCAAACTGTCCAGGGTGCGGAGTACGCAGGTGTTCAGGAGCGGTCCACAGCAGATCTGCGTGAAGACCAACACACAGCAACACTACACACGAGGGCTGAGCAACATGATGATATAATATCCATATCACACTCAGCTATAGCACAACACACATTTCTGCAACATCGTGGATATAACATTATTTAAAAAAAAAAAAAAAACACTTTTTTAATAATTACTAACTAAGTGAAATTGATGCAGCCGATTCGATTACGATAATATATATACAGTCAGGTCCATAAATATTGGGACATCGACACAATTCTAACATTTTTGGCTCTATACACCACCACAATGGATTTCAAATGAAACGAAGATGTGCTTTAACTGCAGACTGTCAGCTTTAATTTGAGGGCATTTACATCCATATCAGGTGAACGGTGTAGGAATTACAACAGGTTGCATATGTGCCTCCCACTTGTTAAGGGACCAAAAGTAATGGGACAGAATAATAATCATAAATCAAACTTTCACTTTTTTAATACTTGGTTGCAAATCCTTTGCAGTCAATTACAGCCTGAAGTCTGGAACGCATAGACATCACCAGACGCTGGGTTTCATCCCTGG
>CM040989.1:161351-182858 GCA_022985145.1 Pangasius djambal
TTTCCCTTCAAAAACTCTTTGGTTGCTTTTGCAGTATGCTTTGGGTCATTGTCCATCTGCACCGTGAAGCGCCGTCCAATGAGTTCTGAAGCATTTGGCTGAATATGAGCAGATAATATTGCCCGAAACACTTCAGAATTCATCCTGCTGCTTTTGTCAGCAGTCACATCATCAATAAATACAAGAGAACCAGTTCCATGCCCCACTAGTTATTAGCTAATGTATACTGTATATCGTGATACACATTGTGAATTGTAGAAATGTCTCCAAGTATCAGGATATTTGTGTCACATCGTCCAGCTCTGCCAGGCACATTATAATATTTAATGCATATTAACCGTCATCCTCTGGCCTGCTGTGCATATAGCCTGGAACAAACCTTTCAAAAAGGGCCCCCAAGGAAACACACACACACACACACGAGCACACACACACACACAGACACACACACAGACACACACACAGACACACATCACCTGTAAGATATAGACACATAACTGAACTATAAGTCATTCTACTGCGATATTCACTATTTCTTTATGAACTTTGCCATACGCTCCCTTGAGGTAACAAGTCCTTCCTCCTTTTTTTAAATTAGTTTTTCATTTTTACATTTTTTTATTATTATTATTATTTTTTAGCAAACCTACATGAATGAAAGTAACATCCAGAGACTGTCTCCTCTGTACATGTCTGTGATTAGCCACAAAACGTTCAGTGGCGACGTTCATGGTGAAGACTGACAACTCAACAATATTAGCTTAGCAGAACCTTTCTGGACTTCAATAAACTTATTTTTTTGTTTTTCTGTGTGTTGTGAGAACATTTTTATATAAAGTTTGTACACATTCCTACAACATTGCTAGCTGTAGAAACATTAACACTGACATTTCCGTACGTTTTTAACACTGTAATGAGATTATGAGGCATTGTTACAGCGGATGAGTTTAAAACGTTGCAGGAACATCACAGCCTAACCTTCATAGAACCTTATGAATACCTTATGAATGTTATAAAAACACTTTCTGTTGCTATTTAATTCCAGTCAGTGTGTTTGCAATTTTTTTGCTAATGTGATGGATGTTTACTCCGTGTAAGGATGGAGTTTGTGGAATATAATGGATTATAAATATGTGGATTATAAACTAAGCAGAATACTTACCCTCCGCTTTAGGTTCTGTGTAGGGGAACCTTTGGGCGTGGAGAACTTCACTGTAACCGTAATCAGTTACTTTCAGTACGAAACGTCCGTCTACAACACAGTTACGGGACTTGAGTCGGCCGTGACACACACCCCTGTGGTGAAGATACTTCATGCCCTGACAAACCCAAATTAAGGTAAAGTTAAATTCTTACATTGGGACTAGTCACACTTTTATCTTTGCGTTTATGTAATAAAGCATTCAGGTAATTAAAAGTAGTTTGTGAAATACTTTGTGTGTTGTGGAGTTCAGTAAGAATGTGCAATAAATAGTATTTTATCATTTTATGTATTTTTGTTCTTTAGAGCCATCAGTTGTTCAAAAAATGTTAATCTTCGTAAAGTGTTCATTCACAAATCCACGCATTTTAAATTCCATTGAAATATTAATTACCTCTTTTGAGTGGAAAATGAAAAAAAAAAAGTCATTATTTGACAGATATAAGCCGATGGTTTGTTGATTCGCTCGCCTTTATAGACGTTGCGTGATGGTGGTGCAGTGAGCTCACTGCCCCATTTATCTCCATAGAGTTATTGCTGCACCTAGTGGTCAAACATGGGAACTGCAACAAGTGCTAATAACTAGAGGTCCACTGGGGCACGAATCACGCTGCCCCATGCTCGCTCTATAAACACTTTCAGCGGAGGAGGAGGAGGCAGAGTGAAAGGAGGCAGAGAAAAAAGGCAGCGTGTAAGAGCAGACAGTGTGTGCATGTTGTACAGAACTGTTTCTATTGTAAGATATATTGTAAAGATTGACAGAGAGAAAGGGGGATTGTGGAGCAAATAATATCTGTACATCAGAAATGCGTGCGCACCACAGTGACCTTGTTTCTCCCTTTTCCAATGCCCAATTTTTTTGGTTTAGTTTCAGGTCTTTTTTGTGGTTTTTGAGATTGGAGTTGGGAAACTTTTGCTGAAATCGCTCAAAGTCGTGGCTGCTTCAGAATTACTAAAGTATTCCCTCTGACACAATAATCATCTTTTTGACAGCTTCACAGTGTGTCATCTGGCCTGGATACCTTGATAAGGTCCAGTAGCAGTGAAGACTTGAACATCCAGTCCAGTTTAACATCTGCATTGTGAAGCAAGTCCTCTAAACTTCCACGAGAGCAGAACTCAGTTACGATGGCAAAGATACCACGGTCATGAAAGAACCCCAAGAATGGATTCAGGTTCTCATGACGAATATCTCTCATCTGTTTGGGAAACAGTTTTGTCAGAATATTTGAAAGGCATAATATTCTTATTATAAAGACATCAGTAAAAGAAACACACCAGTTCAAAGATGTCACTAGTCTTTGGATTTATTGACCTAAAGTGTCCGGATGGCAGCCGCTTCAGCCAAACCCAATCCCCCTGTACAGAACCGCAATAAAACCATGAATATATGTTCTCCTGTCTGAGTAAACGGAAATCAGATTAAAGCAGGAGATAAAAGACACTTTTTCTTTTACCTCAAATATGGCCACGTTGGAGTTTTCGTAGCTGGGCTCAGCAGCGTTGGAGATGGAGACGCATGAATTCATTCTGCTGTCCTTTTCTGACAAACATCTCTCTGTCTCTCCTTTACCGTCATCTGTACTCACTTTCTAAATCAGATTCATAGAGAGGCAGGTTTAAATTATTAAAAATGTCACTCAGAAATTCAAACTTGAAGCCAAATAAAGGATGCTGTGTCCTATTTGAGAGCAGGCTAAAACGAGCCGATTTGTAGTCCTGTCTGCTTGTTTGTTAAACAAATTGTTCAAATTTAATCGTATTAGTTTTTTCAGGGTTTTTTGTTCTTTATAACAGGTGCAGAAGGTCATGTGATGTGATCCGGTGAGGTGCAGTGGCTGATGGGAAACTTAGTCAGGACTCAAGTGCTGATTTCGGCATAACAATAATAACATACAATAATAACATACAATAATAACATAACAATGCCATGACAATAGCACATGGAATGAAGAAAAGGCAAAAATAAACATGAATAGTAATATACACTAGCAACCAGAGACAAGTACAAAAATGATGTGAATTTAAAATACAGTTAATTGTAATCTAATCACTGATCAGTGGATTTCACATTCACTTAAAGTAAAGGCAAAAAAACTCCATAAATTACAGGATATTGTCCTGAGGAACCATTAAATTAATCACAAGTATAATTCAAAAGTACACGATGGTGCGTCGTGTCATCAGTATGGAACTGACCTTGTTACTGAGAGAGGGATTGATGAAGGTCACGTTGTCCAGAGTGAGGAGGATCTTATTGGGACCTCGAACCATTCTAATTTGATTGAGGCGACGTCTACATTTTAAATCAGCAGGAAGCATGAGTACAATAAATATGTACAAGACACTGAGCAGAAAATAAGTAGTAAAAAAATGATATAAGTAGCTTATAGTATTCCTACCGTGTACAATACCCAAGACTAGTTATGAAAAATATTAGGAGAAGTGCTGACATGAACACCTCGAACAATACGAGCGGGTCCACTCCTGGTGCAGGAAAAAAGGATCTGTTAAATTAATGTTTCCAAATCGCATTTTAATTAGGATACTAATGCTACCATGAAATTAGTGAACCGAACCCATGTACTTTTCCAAACCTAGGCCTACCTCTGGTACAAAGAGGTCCTCCAGGTGTGAACCAACATCTGGAGTCAGCTTTGGGCTGAACGCCGCCTGGGAAGTGGACAGGTCTACCGAGGTAGCGAACGACGTTAGCATGTACGTCCACACTGTGAGTGGGATGCAGTTCCCAGGAATGGCCATCAGTATCCAGCACCACATAGTCCAGAAGACTCACTCCAGAACCATTGGTGCGAATCCTCTGACTGAAACCTTGGAACACCATATTCCCAGTGTGACGAGCTAGATGTGCCCCCGAAAGCCAGGACGCAGACTCACGAACATTCTGGAGAGCATTGGCCATGAAGATGATGGAGGTGTAAATGGTGCCAAAGAGAGGAGACACCTACAGGGGAGGCAGATACCACGTCTTAACGTTGCGGAAACAATACATCTATAGAGCAATGAAGAACTTCTGTAGTGTGATTTTAGAACCGAGTGAATTCGCTTCATTTACACCTCAGCACAGTTTAATTCTTGAATCTGAAGGAGTTGATTAATTTTCTATAACAGCAGCTCTGACAGTAGTTCCTGCTCTAACACTAATCACAGGTTTATATTAACGCTCTCGCTCTAACACGTTATCGTTTCTATAGTAACAGCTCATTCACAGGGACGTGTACAGCGGACGTGCCACATAATCTAAACCTAATAATAAACTGATTTTAACAAAGAAAAAGTTATAATCATTGATATAGTGAAGTTTTTATTAGGAGTTTTATTAAATGATGTAACATTTATGGAAGGAGTCTCCAGTGTCAGCACTTTGTAACAGTCAGTAAGTTTTCTGACTCTTCAGGGCAGAGGAGTTTACCCTCTTCGAGTTTTTAACTTCGAGAGAGAGAGAGAGAGAGAGAGAGAGGCTGGCGAGGGAACGACTGCTATAACATAAGTGAGAACAGGAACTAACTTGTCTCATGGATGTTCCGTAACGTTAAATGGTAAATCGCTGTGGTGTGAGAGGAAGAAACCACTTCAGGGTGGGGTGAGACTGTTATCACCTTGAAATGGATTATTTCTCTACAACAGCACGGTCCGAAGTGAGTAACTCCTCACATAAAGACACTATAGTATGCAGTATATTTAACTTAAAGCTGTGAAGGACATGCAGTAAGTATTGGGGTAAAATCTCACCTCATGAGGTTTCATGTTTGCAGGCACCTCTTTAGACCTGACGGCATCCTGGTAGGCCTTGTAGAAAGAATTCTCCTCTGAGTCCATTGTAATCGTCAGCACAGCGTCGTAGGCCAGTCTTAGCTTGCTGTTGCTGTGCAGTGCGGGATGAGTCACCTGCTTGTACGGCAGGCTGTAGAGCAGTGTATCATAGGGCACAAAGACCACCGAGCCATCGGTCAAGTGCATGTCCAGAGCCGTCTCCAGCAGCAGCTTCTGAGTTTTCCCACCGATCAGGACAGAGTGCATGCAGAGGATCACCACTGTGTAGAAACAAAAAAGTTCTGTTAATGAGAGACGTTATCATTTTTTACTTATTATTTCTCAGGATTGTCAGTTGGAGCATGGTATATTTATAATTTACTGAAGTGTTTTTGAAAATGAATACTTGTACTCTTAATTATATTTCCAAGAAAAAACTTTTTACTCTTTACATTTTTAATTTAGATCTCTAGACAGAGAACTCTTTACAAATCTCGAAGGTGTCTTCTTCTCTCATCCAGCCAATGACTGTACACTACACATCAATCACATGCGCTCGGTTTAGCGTCCAATCAAGTTCACAATGTAGACTGTAAAACTGTCAAAACCCTTCTCATGCTACACAGTGTAGTTAGCGCTGTAGCTATCCGTGTGCGTCTGAAGGCGACGGATAATCCACCGCACTGCGGTGTGGGAGTTGAGGATGAGCGTCCTGGCCCTACCTCAGTGAAATGTTTCAGTACGCTGGAGTAAACAAAGACTCGTTTAAAATGAGGCGTCTCCTTTAACCTCCCTAGAAGACACGAACTCCATCTAACAGCATGTTGAGGTAAGTTTCACTAATCTGCTAAAGTTAACAGGCTATATTTAACTAAATTAGCCTGTATTCTTTGCTAACGCCAGGTTAGACTAGCAAAGTAGCTAATGTAATTAATTGGCTAACAAGTCAGATTCTAGCTAATGGTAAATATTGGTTATTTACAGGATATTTTATTTCTGATTAATTCATTAGCAAACGATGTAGCGCTAGTCAGGTATACGAGCAGCAAACTTACAGAGACTGAGTGATGATTTCAGACAAAATGGCGTAGTTGCTTTAAAACTGTAATGATCTAACAGTATTAGATAAGTAATAAAAGTTACTTTTCACATGAAAACATGATATTAACCTCAGCTGAACAGTTAAAAATGTTTATTTTACTTTTACTACATACTTTATCTTGAGTATACTTTTGGCTGAATAATCCAGTAAGATTTGCACATGCACATGGATCATTTATTGTTCACTACACTGCTATCACCATTACAGAGGGTTTGGAGCAGTTATTATCAGATTCACTTACTGCGAAGCTCCTTCATCTTCCTGATGGTGGAGAGGGAGCTGCGTATGCTGGCAGGGTCGTTGCTAGTGGAGAGCAGCGTCCTGACAGGGAAGCCATAGCTCCTTAAGGCATCAGCTACCTTGTAGGACGTGTCCACCCACACGTAGTCAGCTGAGGCTACGATGGCTATGTTTGCCCAGTGGAAATGGTGTGCCACAGCCTTCAGCACCCAGATGGGAGAGGGTATGGTGCGGGAGAATGTCGGGTGACGCGATGAGCTCTCTAGCTCATAGTTCACGCAGGACCAGGAGAAGAGTGCCTTGTTCCAGTTCCTGGCGAGCAGAGATGCTGCCTCACAGTATCCAGGGTTTATGGGCCCTAAGAATGCAGATGCTCGTGTGTAGTAACCCATAAAGTCCTTCAGGGCTATCGAAGTCTGACAATCTTCTTCCAGGATGACGTAGTCAAACGTGATACCCAGAGACAGGGCCTGATCTCTGTTGATCCTCTGCACAGCTAGTTTAGCTGCGATGCCAGGCATGGCCTTGGCAAACATGGAGTCGCAAGACCATGGGCCTAACACTCCAACCCTGAATATACTCGCCTGAACCAAATACGGGTTGCTGAGGTTCACCAGGAAGAACCAAAGAAACCAGGATCCATGTGGTACATAGAGAAATTTTTGTTCTTTTACAGTGACAGTTAGCATGCCGTAGACCAGCCACACATTCAGCTGCAACATCACAGAAGCCCATCACCTGAGACCAGACACCTGATGCACTACACTGCAACGTGTTCTGTTTTTCCATTAACCCTCTGACGCTGTAAAAGAGCGTGTATGGTTAGTTGTGTCTTCATCCAAGCAGCATTTCAGGTAGTGTGATAAAATACTGGATCAAACCAAAGGTAAAGTGACATGCACAAGAAGGCATTTCAAAAACTACTACATGTATAAAATCCCTCGGTGTTTGTTTCACGTAGCAGCACTTTCAGTTTTGGGCTGAAAGAGAAAAAGGCTAAAGATTTTGACTGAAAAAGATTTAAAAGGTCTGCAATGAAGTGTCAAATCCAACACTTTATAATTTCATGCTAATTGTAATTAGAAATTGATTCAATTAGAAATTATATTATAATTAGAAAGTGATTAAAATGATTAAAACATTTTACGATTTCTACAACGGACATTACACAAGCATTTGTAAAAGGCTTAAATCAGAACTGTGCTATATTATGCTTTTTTACTTTTTTTTTGCTATATTATCTGAAGTCTAATCTGAATATAAGAAAGTTCAGTTTATTGAATGATGACTTTGTCAGTATTCTTTATTGATAAATTAACTGTAAATTGATTTCACAATATAAATAAGAATATATGTAGAACATCCACTGTATGTGTGTGAGTAAAAACAAGCACTCGTATGAATTGTATGTATTATATCTCATTTACAAACGCAGGTTTCTCTCTGAATCATATAAAAATATACACTACACACACCGCCTTCTTCCTGTTCCGTTAATCTTATTTCACAAATACTTATATATTGCTCAGATACACTTACCCAAGCTGAATGAGGTAACGTAAGAACTGCACAGTCCTTCCATAATGCAGCTGAACTTCACATATTTCACATAGTCGATGTTGTCCATTTAAGATTTTCCAAAGCCAAAAAAACACTGTAGTCTATTCCATGGAAGGTGAAAAAATGTCAACTTTGAAATAAACGACGCTATAAAGTGTTTGCGTTTTGCAGGTTGTCATGTTGCATGTAATCCCTTCAGTCCAGCCGTATCAGGTGTCTGACAGCACTACAGATTATCCAAGTGACCTGAAGATTATATTAATTCCTTCTCATTACTTTTGCAAGCTCTGCCTTACATATCGCACTTTCCCTAATGACCAGGACGTTTAGATTGTTTCTTAGAGCATATTTATGGCAGTGAATAATCCCAATGTGTATTTATATTGTGAACAGAATAAACTATTTTGTTATAATTATAATGTTCAATGCATCTTGTGTACAAGAAAAACAATTGTCCCGTATGGATAGAAATTTAATACTTTGAATAGATCTACAGTATGGTATGTTCTGAAAACAGTCAATAATATACAGCATTACTGTGCTGTTTCACAAAATTCCACTCAAGGCAGTAGAGACAAATACATTTTATAATATAACATAAAGTATAACTAACATTTAGACAATATAAAGCCAGCTCTTTAACATTTGCAATTTGCAGAATATAAATCTTTTACTCATTTTACACTTCATAATCTTTAGTTACCAAAGAAGGTTTTTAGTTTTAAAGGTTAAACAATATCTAAACTGTCAAATTTCTGAAAATTTCAAACAGCAGGTGTATTTTATACAAGCAGATTGTTCACAAGCTTAAGCGAGCAATACTGTGACAATGTGATATTCAGCCAAAACAGCATCGATGACAATGACAGTTCAAGGACCATGCGATTGCATCATGTTGTGTTTTTTGTAACTGGTCAGATCTGTGGAGCCGGTAGCTGCTGCAGGTTTCGAGCTCCTCAGAAGTTCTGCAGCTGAGACTCGACTCCCGCAGCTGGCCTTGGCACTTCTCGTCCTTCTCAGAAGAGCCATGAAGTTGTCGTTCTGGGAAGTAGACTTAGAAACACCGCCGAGAGTGTGAGTGCCAAAGTCACCTTGCTTGTTATCTAAAGAGTCTTTGCGACCCAGGAGTTTCCTCTTCGACCTGCCAAATGATTATGAAAGAGAAAAGAAAATTACACAGGTAGAGTATCAAACGAGAGGATAAATACTATAGGAAAACTTCTGCATTACCTGTGAATAATGGTGAAAAGGTCCTCTGTTGTGTGAGAAGAGGGCTTGTGAAGAAAAACCTCATCCTCTTCATTCACCAAATGAAGAGCACCGATTTCTGGCACTTGCCCATCCTCTTTATCATAGAATTCATATTCTGGTGTAGAGAAATAAAAATAAATGTTTTGTGAGCAAATCTTTTAAAACTTTTACTTTCTAAATGTTCTAATCACTGCAAATGACGTACCAGTTACATTTGGTGGTACTTTTTCATCAACTTGTGAATAAGTTGGAATGAGTCCATACACCGTGACGTGGTATTCTTGCTGAGAACTCTCTGGCTTTGAATAATTCGGAGGTGACTGGACATGCTTCTCCAGTACGGACGTGTTATCACAGGGTAAGTAGACTGTATTGGGTCTCTTTGAAACCGGAGGGGCCGGTGCTCTTCTCTTCTTCTGTGGCTCGCTCGGTTTGGCGTCAGTAGCAGGTTTGAAGGACAACGCATTTGTATAATCAGAACTACACTGGGATTGTAAGCTACTAGTCTCCTTCATATGCTCTTGAGATTGCTGCTTATGGTCACTACTGGCATTTGATGAGGATGGAAGAACAACCTTGGGCTTAACTTTGTTAACCATTGAATAAATGCTGCTTTGTCTGTAATTGGTTACCGTCGGATCTGCAGCAGAAGTTGTGCTAGAATTAGTCACTGCTGCTGCACAAGGTGGCCTTTTAGACACAGGTGGCTTGGGTGCTACAGGGGGTTTGTTTTTTGGGCTGTTCTGAGCAGCAGCAGAGCCTGCATCCCTTTCATTCTCTTCCTCAATGACAGCTGTGGTGTCTAGGTCAGAGCTGCTGACTGAACGCAAGCGCACATTGTTCAGGTCTTCCTGAGTCACCACAGGCATGAACATCATGCTGTTACTCAATCTCTGCTTCGGGTGTGAGGCATCAGAGTAACGGCGGTTGACTTTTGGCAGGACGACAGAAGGTTCTGGATTCGGGCTAACTGCTTGTGTCTCGGGTAACTGCAGGGATAATCTTGATCTGCAGTTTCGGATCTGTTGGCCAGGAACAGCACCGGAAGGTTTGGGCCGCATTCTGCAGGCTCCTGTTGTAATAGCGGCCGGCTGAGTAGGAGTCTCACACTGGCTCGAGTAGCCACTGGAGGGCGAGGCCGAGCCAGGTGGTTTGGTAGGGGAGGAGATAGAAGGCTGAGAGGGAGAAGAGCGAGAAGATGATGGGGAGTTGTTGCAATCGGAGTTGGAAGAGACTTTTGCAGGTTCGTTTAGAGGATATCCCACAGAGGAAGTGCTAGACTTGCATGGTTCACTAGACCTTAGGTCTTTTAGTGGCCTGTGACTGGAGATGGCCTGATTCACTGGAACCTCTCCTGGTGCTTCGGGAGCGAGCGCGGTCTTCCCGGAGTCACCGGCTTCTTCCTTAGATAATGGAATAAGATCCGGAAGGAGCATGACATTCTGTGCATCATTGGGAATGTAGAGACTCTGAGTTCTACGCTCTGGATGAGTCACATCTGTCAGTCTGGGCAGCGACACTGTCCGTGTAGGTGGGGTCGGTTTCCTTTTGGCTTTTCTCAAAACAATGCTTCGAGCCTTGTGCTGAGGCACTGCATCAGGAAGGCGATCTCCTCTCCTCACAGAAGTGCTATCACTGCCGCTGTCGTCGGAGCTGCTGCTGGGATATGACAGGGCATAGCTTTCACACCGGCGCCGTGTTGCACCTGGGTTGGAGGTGATGGCTGTGGAAAGTGATAATGAACGTCTGTGGTGTTCGATGGCACTGACAGGTCTGCTCCTGCGCTCTTTTTGCATGGCGCCTGTCCTGACCGTGTCTTTATCCCTCTTTCTAATGACAGTTACATTAGTAGGTGTGGCCTGGCATGGTTCCTCTGGATCTTGGAATTGCGGAGGAGGTTTAATCACATCAGGTGCCAACAGGTAGGAGTTCAACGTGTCATCCCACTCAGATGAAAACGTCGAAACATTAGGGCCTTTCCAAGTCTGCGATGGACAAAACAAGGTTGTGTGCTCCATTGTTCTTCCAGAGCGAACTTTGTCTTTGTCTTTCAGGTGGGACAATTATGTCAAAACTGCTTTTTTTCAGAGCCAAATAGATTCCATCAGTTCCTTGGACTTATGGACATTCAGGGCATTGTGAGAATTACACAACCTGCAGTAGCAGTGAGAATCGGTCTGGCACGGCCAATATTCTTCAGTAGTTATTTAATAGTTGCTAGAAGGTCCAAGAGATTAGATAGCGTGCCAATAGTTTTGAGGCTTTGAAAGGAAAAGAAAAAGAGAAAATATTAGCCTATGTCTTTGTATGGCACACAAGTGGGTGTTCACCATGGCAACAGTTACCTGTTCATCCATACACAGAACATGAACAGACCCAAAATGAGACTCAACAGTAGCTTATAGATTTTTTATAGAGCAAATGATGAGCTATTAAAAACCGTAAGTGTTAGCTCAGTATGTGCATAGGAGAGAATAGATGGGGAAAAGAATACTTGCATGAAATATTGTTCACCATCTGGATCATGATGATCTTTATGATTATCTCTGATTAATTTCTGATAGCTTTTTGGTTGGCTTGTGTAGTTTATACTGAAAATGCATTATTTCTTGAATTTCTCCCATTTTTGCTCGTCCTCTCTCACTGTGCCTATACACATACGTTCATACTGTAATAACTGTGTGTCATAAACAATACAACAGAACAGAACTGGTGAAACATCATCATAAGAATCATCATAAAAGTATCGCATGAGAGATATAAGCTGCATTAAATGACTTTTTTGAAAAGACAGCAGTGAAAATTTGCATTTGGACTTCTAACAGCTGATACTAGAACAAGCAGCAGACATTCCTGTAGCGATTACGTTGTGCTATGGCAGGAGGATTGTTTGTGCTGTAGATGCACATCATCATGTTGACTAAATGCTCTCTCTACAAAGCAGGATCACTGCTAAGATCCGTATTTATGCAAAATGGTCCCTAAACACAAGACAAGAGATTGGTGATTTCACCAAAATGTGATCTGTGGACATTCGTAATTTACAAAACCAACATTTATCTCTTATACCTGTAAATTTCTCTGTTTTCACAACAAAAACTTTAATGTTTTTTTCATCATAAAGATCTGAATCTCCCTGAGCGTGAACATGTTAAAGACGTAATAAATAATTCAACTTACCAAACACAAATTTCAGCACTCACATGCATTTACATGCATGCAATAAAATTTATGATGTTGCCTGGTTACATCATCATCATCATAACATGAACCTGTATTTATTTCTAGAGTGCAGAAGCCTTGCTTGTGGCTGCGACACATCTCTCAGGAATGTCGTATTTGAGTAAACACGCATGTCTAATGAAGGACATTATGAAACGCAGTAACTGTGTGATGCCCAAACACACTGACTGATCATTATGCTACACACAAGTGAAAAACAAGCAGATAAGGGCATACACAGGTTGTATTGTCACAGTCGTGGGTCACCTGGACAAAATACACAATATTGCAACATCATCTGCGTACAGCATCCACGGCGCTGCCTAGTCCTGGAGAAATGTCTCTCTGGGTTTATTTGCACATGAGCTAGATTAAGTCCCGTCCTAACAGCCCCTGTTACCTACCTTTCAGATGGCTCTGGAGACTGTGCTTGTTTTCTAATGCAGTTCCTACTTGTTCTCCGTCCCTCTCCCTCCCTCTCGCTCCTCATTCCCTCTTGCTAACACTCACATGCTGTTTCCATGACGATATGATGTGGGCTACTTGCTTCCTCACTGAGTTCGTGAGGAAAGAGAGAGATATATATATATATAGAGGGAGAGAGAGAGAGAGGGAGAGAGAGAGGGAGGGAAAAATGGAATGATAGAGAGTGACATATTACATAAACACCAAAAACTGTAAATTCACTGCACTGCTTATGAAAAACAGCAGCAGTATATCAGAGGAAAACACGGCGCCTTCTGTCTCAGTTGCACCGTCCAAACACAGACAGAGGTGCATTCTAATGGGGAAAACTGCACCCAAACCCATAGCAACAGCAGGAAAGTCAAGAGTCCAGTGATGTCAGGAAGAAGAGTCCTAGCTTGCATCATCAGTCATCTCAAATCTACTGGTGTACTGACATCAGCATTAAGAGAAATTATACCAGGCATCAAGCCATTATTGAGCTCATTGCTCTGTAGATTTCAGTGTAATTTGATCTGTAATCTGTACAATTGCACTTTAGATTGTTTACTTTGTTGTAGCCTTTAATATAAGGCTGCGTAATAGGTCATTAGTGTTACGCTGTAATAACACTGAAGCTTCTCACACATCGCAGATGTTCTGTCACAACCGAGTGAGAATGTGAGACACTGAGAAAACACACAAGTGTTGAGAGAGAAAGACATGGAAGAAATAGAGAGAGAGAGAGAGAGAGAGAGAGAGAGAGAGAGAAAGAGAGAGATAAAACTAGGTCCACCCATGTTTGAGTAATTTTGAGAAAGAACAGTGTTTCAACCACTATTTCTCCACAACAGAGGCGGTGGGGTGTGAAATGTATAATCATGGTGCATTGCACAATAGAGTTACATAAGCAATCCATCTCATAAGGAAAAAAAAGATTTAGGTGGGAATATTCAGTGCAGCAGAACTGCAGCCAGAATTAACTTGTGGATGAGAGTCTATTAGCTTAAAAAAAAGAAGAAGAAGAAGAAGATGGCTAAGGAGAGCTGTTATAAATTATTTGTTGAACTGGCGATCTGACCTGAAAGAAGAAAATTTCAAAAATATATTTTAAAGAGGACTAACTTTAAAGGTTTTAGCCGAACAGTTAACAGCAGTTAAACAGTTTAGCATGTTTTACAAATACGTTAGTAAGAATGATTCAGCTGCAGTCTGTAGTAAAAGTGGCACTGACACCAAGGTTTTTTTTAAATGTGTAATTGTAGTTTAGAAAAATAGATCACTTTATTAATCCCAGAGGAAAATTGAGAGGGAATTTATTAAAGTCAACTGTTCTGACAGTTTTAGAGTACGGTTTGTCCATTTTAAATAGATATTGTTCATGCAAAAACAAAGTTTTACTATCTTCAAAATCTCCAGTCGTACACAGCAAAAACATGCAGTTTAGGTGAATTATTTGTTTCATTATTGGGTCATTTTTGGTGACAAGTCAACAGCCGATATCCAGCCTGCTGCTTCCCATGTTGTTGGCTGCTTTCAGGTAATTAATGACATCCTCTTTAATATTTGCAAATAACTAAACTCTTCTTCAGTTACCTAAAGTTAGCGGTTATTATTAATTATTATCTCGGTTACTGTAAGTAGGCTACAATGTGCAGTCATGTCACGAAGTAGGTGTTTCCTAATTAAGATAACATTTTAAATTAAGTGTATTTCTGTGAATAACATCTTCTCTGTTTGTTACCATTGCACAGACATGATGTAATGTTAAAACAAACTACTACTACTACTAATAATAATACTACTAATAATAATATATAAGGTAACGTAACTGTTGGTAATTTCTAACTCAGCAGGCAAGGTAGAGAAACATACCCAAAGAACTAAAAATAACTCATATTTTTAGTGAGTAGAGACAACACATATAAAATGTACAGAATGCCAGTGTGAAGATAGACGTAAGATATCACTAGCACAGAAAAAGAACCTCCATGGCAGTGTGTTGAGTATGTGTATGAGACACAGAGTGTGTGAGTTGGTTTCAGTACCTGCCGCTGGTGAGTCTTCACTTGAAGTTCACCTGTGTGTGGATGGAGATGCTGTAAGGTCATATATCTGAGTGTGTATATACCAGTGCAGCTGCTACATCGGCTTTTATTATGGCCTTGTGTACACTCCCTTATATACGCATGACCAAAATACTCACTTCACTTTTCTCAATGCAAAGCCACAAATCCAGCCCTGCCCTACAAATAGAGGAAGTTCATTTCCTCAAGCGTTCAAAAAACAAAAAAAGCTATTGCACACAGATTAAGGTGGGTGCTCCGGCCAAAGCCCGTTTGTATGAAAAAGAACTCCACCCAATCATGAACCCTGCACAGGACAAAGCAGCGATCTTTCAGCCTTCAGCACTTTCACATCATAGCACCCTGACACACAGCAGAACCTGGACACGGCTCGGGTCGGGCCGCATGCAGACAGAACACCAAAAAAATGTTCTTTATGGTGAGATGACCTTCACGAATCATCTTTAACTCTTTTCCATACAACCACACGAGTTTACATTTAGAGAAACAGGCATTTATTCGCTGCTGTTAAGCATGCTGGTGGATCCATAATGGTTTGTATTTCAGTCTCATGGGAGTCATCAGGTCCGATAATCCCTCTGTATGGTCATATAATGAGGCCAGTTTACAGGAGAATTCTGTGGTGTAAACACTGCACACTTATGATCCCATATTCCACAATGATTATGCTCCTATAATCACTGGGTTTATATCCAGCATTAAGATAAGGTCTTCATTAGCCTCATTAATCACCAGCTTGTCCTTCATCTCTACATCAACACCTTAAAACCCTTATGGAATAATTTAGAGAGCAGAGAAAGAAGCTGATTTCTGTCTCCTTCATCCCCCAAAACCTGAAGGATTTTTTTTTCTCTCAGTATTTTCCATTACAGATGTTTGCATTGTCCATGCGGAGCGAGCATTCTGTACTGCAGCACATGAACTGAAACAATAATACCATTAAAGTGAATAATGTCAGTTACTGCAACATGCGTGAAATGTATAGAAACTACAGTCTTTATGGAGGTCAGAAGTAAGAGCTGCTGCTTTCACGACTTCCTGTGTGTCACAGCATCATCAATTCATGCACGAGAAGAGAAAAATCCCTAAGCTTACATAACCACACTTACATTACTGTCACTCATAACTACACGTTTCCTAATATTTTCACTGTAGTTACTTAATAATATACTGTGTTATTTATACTATAAAAACTGTATAATGATTGTATGATGATTAATGTTTAATGTCAACGCATGTAAAAGAGGTCATAATAACTTAACAATAGATATAATTTAATAAAGAAAAAATTCATTTTCATGTTAGGTACCTAAACCAAATTTTAAGGATTAAAGAATATATATATATATAAGAATATATAGTCAGGTCCGGAAGTATTTGGACAATGACAGAGTTTGTGTGATTTTGTCTTTATACTCCACCACAATGGATTTGAAATAAAACAGTCAGGATGTGATGGAAGTGCAGACTTTCAGCTTTACTTTAAGAGGCTCCACAAAAATATGGCATTTACCATTTAGGAATTACAGCCATTTTCAGCAAAGTTTATATATATATTATATATATATATACACTGGAGGCGTCTCCTTTAACCTCCCTAGAAGGAACTTCATCTAAAAGCATGTTCAGATAAGTTTCACTAATCTGATAACATTAACTGGCTATATTTAACTAAATCAGCCTGCATTTTTATTTATTTATTTATTTTATTTATTTATTTATTTTACGAATGCCAGGTTAGACTTTGATTCCAGGAGCTAATGGTAAATATGTTAAATGACGGAGTTGCTTTAAAATTAAAATCAGTTTTAGATAAATAATAAAGGTTTAATTTTCACATGAAAACATGACATTCATTTCACTTCATCAGTTAAAAACATTTGCACACTTGAGCACATTTTGTGGCTGCTTCCTCTTTTAAAAGATTTTAAACACTTTCTCTAAAGTCATTTCTCAGTAGTTTTCTCAGCTCGCCTGGTCACTGCTGTAGACTCTGCTGCCACCTAGTGTCCGTTTACTGAACCTCCTGGACCTCATGGTCAGCTCAGGTGTAGGCTCAGGTGTAGGCTCAGGTGAGGGTTTGGTGATATCACATAGACACATAAACAATATCCTGACTATGGAGATCCTCTGGATAAATGATCCTGTTATTTATCTGCTGAATAATCTGTTTAGAAATCACTGAAATATCTCTGAAGAGAAATCTGCTGCACCCCGGGGCAGACCCGGCTGTCTGAGGGGCAGACCCGGCTGTCTGAGGGGCAGAAAGGGCACCAGAGGGCAGTTTAGTCACGTGTAGGGCACTTCGTCACCTCTTCTCACCTGTAAGGACACCTGAGAGCTGTTCCCCCTCTCCCTGTGTTTTGGACCATGGCTCCCAGCGGCCACCTGAGCGGCTCACACTGGTTCCTTAATGCAGAATAAATTCATTAACAGATAAAATGTTATTTTTCTTTCTACCTGAACTTCCTGTATCACAGCTATAATATAAATAACAGTAAATAATTCTAATATGTTCTTACGCTTTTTTTTTTTTAGATAACATCAAACATTTCTACTGCGCTTTAGTTATGTGATGCCTAAAGGTAGCCTGCTAATTCTCCACTGTGTGTTAATTCCACTCTACACTGTGTGTTAATTCCACTCTACACTGTGTGTTAATTCCACTCTACACTGTGTGTTAATTCTACACTGTGTGTTAATTCTACACTGTGTGTTAATTCCACTCTACACTGTATGTGTTAATTCTACACTGTGTGTTAATTCCACTCTACACTGTATGTGTTAATTCTACACTCCAGGCATTAATTCTACACTGTGTTAATTCTACATTGTATTAATTCCACACTATGTGTTAATTACATTCTGTACATTATGTTAATTCTACGTGGCATGTGTTAATTCCGTTCTATACATTGCATTAATTCTATACAGTATGTGTTAATTCTATACATTGTGTTAATTCTGTACAGTATGTGTTAATTATAAAACAATGTGTTAATTCCGTTCTATACATTGTGTTAATTCTACATTGTGTTAATTCTACACTGTGCATCATCCTCTTTTCTTCGTCTTTCCCTCCATCTTTATCCCAGTCACCATGACAACGGCCCGTCTCTCGCCGCTCCCCCTCGCGCGCCCGTGCACAGACTCCGCGGCCTCTCAATCGCAGCAGAATGGAGCGCGAGCGTGACGCCACGGATGCGCGAGCCGGGCGCAGACCAATTGCGTGTGAGCAGCTGGACGCCGCTGTCCGTGAAACCGCCAGCCTTCCGAGCGGAGCGGCGCGGATGAAGACTGAGCAGCAGCCCGGAGAGAAAGCGGAGCGGAGCGAGTTCCTGTGAGAGCAGCTCTCCCTCCTGAACCTGCTGAACGCCGCGGCATGCGAGGCGCTTTACTGCACGAGACCATCTTCATCATCTTCACCATCTTCTTCATCATCTTCACCCTTCATCACCTGAGGGCAGAGGGATGGAGGCGCGGGCGGACTCCTGGGTTCGTGATGATCTTTGTCTGAAATATCGTCTTAGCTTAGTCTAGACGAGACCGATTTTTCCAGAAGGTTTTCCTAGCAGGAGTGTGAAGGATGAGGTGTGTGTGTGTGTGTGTGTGTGTGTGTGTGTGTTTCTCTGGGTGTCTATAAATAGCATGTTTACTCCTAATTTAGTCCGCTTTGTCCTTTCAGCTTTCTCAGACTTTTCTTGAATATTTCTGCTCATGTGCGCTTATAATTAACTAGACAGCAAATCCTCCGTGCTGAATGAGCTCCGTGTAAACACAGGTGTTAATTAGATGTTCATTAGGCTCCTGAGGTGTTTATTCAGTGCTGTAAGTGTTCATTAGACTCTGTAGGAGCAGTGCTCCATTTCTGTGTTAACAGCAGTTGAATTCTGAGGCTGTTGTGGAGGTGATGTAGATGTTTTCTCCTCACTTTTATCTCTTTCATGACCACCATCCTGCCCCGCCTCTTCTCCCGTCCCCCCGTCTCTCCCGTCAGTGATTCATCCTCATGCCGCAGCTATGAGTAACACGCACCCCAACACCTCGACTTTAATCCCGGATGTGCAGGAGGTGAGGAACGTGAGCGTGGAGCTGCTGTCCCTAAATCCCTGGGATGTGGTGCTGTGTGTGACGGGTACGCTGGTGTGCTGTGAGAACGCCTTGGTGCTCGCTTTGATCGCCCACACTCCCTCTCTGCGAGCGCCGACGTTTGCGCTCGTGGCCAGCTTGGCGTCTGCCGATCTTCTGGCCGGTCTGAGCTTGATCCTGAACTTCATCGTCATCTACATGACGGACACCGACTTCGTGACGTTGCTGTCAGCCGGCCTGCTCATCACTGCCTTCTCAGCCTCGGTGCTGAATGTGCTGGCCATCACGGTGGACCGCTACCTGTCACTGTACAGCGCTCTTACATACCACACAGAGCGCGCCGTCACCTTCACCTACGTGGTGATGATGCTCGTGTGGTCTACCAGTGCGGCGCTTGGTGCGCTTCCCGTGCTTGGCTGGAACTGTCTGCGTGACGAAGCGACATGCAGCATCTGTCGGCCGGTGCACAAGAGCAACGCGGCCGCGCTCGCCGTCTCCTTCCTCCTCGTCTTCGCCCTCATTCTGCAGCTATACCTCCAGATCTGCAAGATTGCCGTGCGTCATGCGCAGCAGATTGCTGTGCAGCGCCACTTCAGGGCAGCCTCGCACGCCGCTTCCGCAGCCAAAGGCGTCTCCACGCTGTCAGGCATTTTGGGAACGTTTGCGCTCTGCTGGGTTCCACTTGCCATGTACTCACTGGTGGCAGATATATATTATCCTGCAACTTACATGTATGCCACTGCTCTTCCAGCTATCTGCAGCTCCATCATAAACCCCATCATCTACGCCTTCAGAAACCCAGACATCCAGAGGTCACTGAGGCTCACTTGTTGTGGATGTACGCCCTATGGCTTTACAATGCGACCACGGACACCTAGTGATGTGTAACAGTTTTCTAAATGCAAACGCTACGGCAGTAATATTAAAAGAACACTCCAGCAGTTTTCAATCCGTATTTATATCCATAGCTTCTGTAGCGTGTGTGATTACCAGAAAGAAGGATTTTAACAGGTTTCCTGAGAAAAGAATCGAAAACCTGAAACTCACTTACGATGGAGGTCCTAGGGCAGTTGCTGGTGCAGACAATAAATCTTTATGTATTTTGGCAGAATTCTTCAGCCGAAGCTCTAACGTGACCTTTCAGAGATGAGACGATGTTTCAGAGGGAAGAAATAGTGCTTGCGTGGGTCTGATCATGTCTGATCACAGATATGACAAATTCTTATGTAAAGTGTAAATAACTGCTTTTTACTGTATTGTTCCACATATATGACTTGTGCTTTAATTGAAGAAGTTCAGGGAATATGCATAGACTCCCATTCTAAGTGAATTTGGCGAACAGATTTTCTCCTCTTTCCTCGGTACAGGTAAAGTTCTTGTCGGTGGTAATCACACAGACAGTACAGCTACAGCTGACAGACATGAGCTAAAAAACTGCTGAGGTATGATTTAACATGCACAGAGGGTCCACGTATTGTAACGTTCATGCGTATGGAAGTTGTGTGTTGTCTGAAATCACGGTGTGCTAGTACACATACTAGGTGTGTTTAATGTCTTTGGTCGAAGCTTCAGTTTAAATATGAAAGAAATAGTGTTGACTCCCATTTAATTAACACTTGTATAAGCAAGCAAACACAAATGTAGCATGAATCTTTTGTGTCAGTCGCCTTTAAGCACTGTGAAATGCCTACAGGCTTCCTAGACTATCAACAGAACTGATGGACAACAGAGCTCATGAATGTTCTTTGCATCGCTGGCAATATATTTAGAAATTGGCTTATTCACTTGAATCTCAGGTTGAGAGGCAGTCACAAGCGTGAAATGCCGCCAATACTTGATAGCACCTGCACGATGAGTGCTTTATGTGGTTATAGAGCACAGTTTGGTCATTTTTCTCCTGTACTGCATCTACTAAACCTGATCATGAAATATCAACTTGAATCAGATGTGTTAGAGCAGAGAAATCCCCAAACCGTGCTGAGCTCCGGCCTAGAGGTCGACGCAGTCGGCTTGTGTGATACTGAATTTTTCTCTGCTTGTGATTTAACATTTACAAAAATCATGAATTGGTCAAGAACCAATAGCCCCCAAAAAAGACAGGAAAGCGATCATTTCCACCATTTCAGAGTAAGGAGAGTAGGATAGACAGCTGTGCAGTCGGGAACTGCTTACCGGGCAGAGACAATCACGAAAAAATCGAAATCGAAATATATTTACCTGATGTTATCTATATATATCTAAAATTTGCTACGCACATCACACGCTTATAGATTTGATTTCACATTAATGAACTCTAAACATTCTCCGTTTACTGGGACAGAAAGCGAGAGAGCGCCGTGGGTCCAGTCGGAAGAGTGCGAGATGGAGGGAAAGGGGGCGGGGCTTCCGGTTAATAGCGGAGAGTTCAAAACACCCACAAAACTGTCAATCATTCCAGACTCTTATGTCGATTGGATCATCTCCTGTTTTATTGGGAGAAACAGGCCGCTCTTCTGGAGTGTTACTGAGGGAGAACTCGTGCTAGCGTACTCCGATGC
>CM040989.1:182958-194768 GCA_022985145.1 Pangasius djambal
AGTGCGAGATGGAGGGAAAGGGGGCGGGGCTTCCGGTTAATAGCGGAGAGTTCAAAACACCCACAAAACTGTCAATCATTCCAGACTCTTATGTCGATTGGATCATCTCCTGTTTTATTGGGAGAAACAGGCCGCTCTTCTGGAGTGTTACTGAGGGAGAACTCGTGCTAGCGTACTCCGATGCTAAACTGCGGAGCTCAGAAGTTAAATATCACACAAGCCTTCCACTGCCGCTCGCTCCTGCAGTTCTGCGGTTGCCTCTAATCCGGCCATCCAGGATGGCTGTTGTGCAGCACAGCCTTAAGCCAGAGGTGCAATAGAGTACCATTCGTAAACAACAGAGACCATGCATTTATGTTCTAATACTGACGGACATCACGGAAGCACACCGTGTGCTACAAAGGCACTGTAATGAGAAGCGTCTACACAGCAAAAAACCTACAGTGTTTATATACACATGTATAACGAAGTTAATTTTGAGCTTTTTTGCTGTGTACAATAAAAATGTGTTCCTGTATGATATCATTCTTGCAGTGTGTTCACATAGGTGCAACTTGGTAGTGTAGTTACTGCATCTATTACCAGTATTCTCAAACTATATCTATTTTTAGCATTTCTGATGGAAAATTGCCATAGACAATAATCATCGTAGTTACAGGGGCGTAGACATACGTAAATACTGAAATGTGTTTTATGCATTTGTAATAAAGTTCTGTCATGGCAACAGCTAACATTCATGTTAACACCAGCTAACGTTAGCTATCGAAGTCACCCAGTGTCATGATTTATCTGTTTATAGTTACATTTAATGTTGCAGAACATCCTCGAAGTTAGTTCCTGTTGTCACTTACGTTATAGCAGCTATAAACAGGCGTTTCCTCACCAGCCTATCTTTATTCTCTCTCGTGAAGACAAAAACGCAGCTTGTCACGTTACCGAGAAACCACAAAACGTAAACTCCTCCGTCCTGAAGATTTTCCCGTCAGAAAACTGCTACAAATACAGCCGTAGATAATATTAAACCGGATTTTACAGAAATTTATATGGAGCCGTACTGTGAATGAGCTGTTACTATAGAAACGATAATATATTAGAACGAGTGCATTAATATAAACCTGTGATTGATGTTGCTACTGTCTGAGCTGCTGTTACAGAAAAGTAATGCACATCTTCTGATTCAAGCAGTAAACAGCATTATGGTATAAATCGTTGTATCGCCCAGCCCTAATGTTGTTCCTCCGTATTATGAAAGTTAGACAGCAAGAGTAGACGTACCATGTTTAGCAATTTCCTCCATAACCTCCAGCTAACTTTGATAAACTTGTCTTATGACCACAGATTAAAGTTTTCTGTCAGAATCAACTGAGTTACACCATGATGTCAGCTTGGAGAGAAGTAGAAATCTCAGATTCATTTCTGCCTTACCTGCGTTCTCAGTGGCAATAATGTACCGTACTGTGTCTATTAATAACAAAAATGCATAATGAAGTAATAATATTCTTTTGTAAACCTATTAGAGGCAAATAAACCTGCTCTATGCTTGTCATCACGTTTGTGATAAGTAGCTTGCTAGCCTGTAAGGTGTCACTGAGCACTTACAGATCTATGATAGTATCTCAATACTGTGCACTGAAAATTTATCTCGTGGTCTATGCTTGAGTTTGTATGTTTGTAGATCAGCCAAAGAGCTAATTGTAAAAAAATGTAAAAATAAATACCTAAATAAATAAAAATGTCCATTATCGAAAAGTGTATTGTACAAACCGCACTATTCCAAATATTCTTGCTGATCAGAGATGTCAGTATATTTGAATGTACGGTGTCAAGGTTTTTCCGTGGAGTGACTGATCGTATGCTTTGATTTTGTAAAGATGAATTCGCACTTATGTTTACGGTCAAATTAAAAGTTGTGGTTAATAATTCAACTATTTTTGTATAGTATAATGTTTTGCATTAATGATAAATAGCTGCTTGGTGTTACATCTGATGTTTCCTTGATCCATGATCCATATTTGAGTGATTTGCATTAACAAAATGTGTTTTTTTTAATATAAGTGCTTGAGTGTTTTTATAAAGTCACTTCATTGCTCCACACGTCTGCTTCTGCAGTGTTTTACTGATAGAACAGGAGTTCTTAAGCTGTGCTTAAATCTAAGGAAAACTGAATAAACCTGTACAGTTCTCAGATCAGAACAAACGCAGTATAAAAGACTGTAGAAGAATCTGATATTTTGTTAAAAAGCATCATGTTCTTGGAAAAGCTGACAGTTTTACTCGTTTTTCTCCTCGTCTGAGATTTTAAATCCGCTCTGCTGGTCATCTCTTGTCAGTTTTAGTTAGTCACACATGCCGTGACAGGCTACACGCTCATCAATCACACATTAATGGCTTTGACTAGTAGAGGAAACTGCTAGTGTCCATTCTGTTGTTTGTCAGCTGAGCGTCCAGTGCTCCAGAGGGACGTCGGTGGGGAGCTGGCCGAGGGCGAGGGCCAGATGGAGCTTCTCAGATGGAGGGCGAGTCTTACGTCACATCCAGGGTGGGGATCTGTGGAAACAAACCATATTTAACACACTTCTTTTGCACAGTGGTGAGGGACCCCTGTGCAGGCATTACGTTCGGACCCTATTTATGTTTCCTTAAAAACATAAACTAATTAATACTTAATATTTTTGTAAAACAGTCCGTAACCTGGTAGCCCTGTAATGGCCAGTAGTACTGTCTACACCTGCTAAACATCCAACACTATCATATTAAATTAGAAAACAAGCCTGAATATTCAGCAGCAAGACGTTCACACAGACACAGATGATAGCATTAACGCTCACTGCACTGTGCTTCGACATTAATGTCATTATGACTACAAATGTAGCTGCCCTTAATTTCATTAATTTAATTGTAATTTCAGCTGAAACTATCTCAGGAACACAGTATTACTGAACAATCTGGCTAGCTAATTTCCCTGAATGATAGCTGAACAAGCTACATGCTACCTGGCTATTATACTCTACCTTCTTTATCTTACCAAAAAGTCATTTGTAAAATAATTTCTCAAGTAGTTTTTCACTAGACGACTGTATTTACTCTTACTTGTGTCATTGTCTTGATCATTACGTTGATTTAAATTGTATATCAGTGGATTATTACTGCAGTAGCAGTTTTTTTGTATTCTTCACAACACTGCAAACAGGTAACTCCAAACAAAGCAAAGCGATGAAATTAGCCTGAGCATTAGCGACTCTGCATCACCTGATGGAGATCCTGCATCCTGCATCATGTTAGATATAATGCACATTTCCCAGATCTCCCAAAGTGATGGATTACCTTTCAAATTCCACAACATTAGCACAAAATAACGCGATATTTCACGAGGAAAGGTTGTAATGCATTTGGTTTAATAGAAAAGTAAACTGTAACTATGAAGTAGGTTTATTTGGCTTTATTTAACTAATGTGGCTAAATGGTGTAGTTTGGAAATGGACTGAATGGACTGAGACTTCCACAGTTAGGAGTGAGTGATCCGCCGCACAGTGGCGTCAGTAGCCTCGCGGACAATAGTTCATAACAGACCATGTTACAGACGTCTGCTGTAGGTTTTTCATTATAGAAGCGAGACTTCTCTCTCTGCTCTCTCTGTGTTGGATGTTCCAACACGGATACCCAAAAGATTTACTCTTACCAAAAACTTTTTTTTATTCAAATCTCACCCTTACTTCAGCGTTTAATTTCACCTAAGAACTTTTGCTGTAATCATAAAGACCATTATGCTTATACTGAACATCCTTCCAACACACTTAGCACTTTTACTCTACAGGACACAGTTACAGAAGGGATTTATTTATAATCGCACTATCAGGTGTCACCCAGATGAGGATGGGTTCCTTCTGAATCTGGTTCCTCTCAAGGTCTCTTCCTCACATCATCTCAGGGAGTTTTTACTCACCACCGTCACCTCTGACTCGCTCATTAGGGATAAATCTAAATTTAAATCTATATCTGATTTCTGTAAAGCTGCTTTGTGACAGTGTCCATATTAAAAGTTCTAAATCTTTTCATTGCCAATATATTTTAACTAAACAGAAACTTCAAAGTATTTTTTATTTAAATCACCAAATTATTTTAATCCAGACAATATGCAGAAATGGCAAAATAAACATAGAGGACGTGGCGTATCATTCATAGCATTTTTACTCTGTTTTATTAACTACGCACACATGCATATTTGATCTATATTTGTTCCATGTGATAAATAGTCATTTTATACTTAGATACCCAAATTCATCTTACAAGCAGTGTTACAAAAATCTATACAATAAATTGTAAAACACTTTAATAATGTAGTTATAAATTACAAATGGTAACGACGGCTCACAACAGACCAACAGCTGTGCCGAGTCCAGCTGTGGGATTATTTAGTTATGTATACGTACATCTAACAGCTGGAGGTGTGTGAAACAGACATCACAACATAAACTTTAGACATTAATAGCTCAATCTCTTCCAAAATCCAACCTCCACACACACGCACACACACACACACACACACACACACACACATCAGTCTTCTCTATACACACTCCATTACTTAATGCTCTCTTTGATCATTAATATTACAGAAAGAAAGAAAAAAACAAGAAGGTCATGACTTTCAGATTCAGTAATGTCCATAAGCATCCATTACGAAGGATAAACAAGTCACTAAGTTAGCATCAATACTCACCACAACACTGTCAACAGTTAAACAAAGTGACAAATGAAATATCTGATCATTGAGAGTTGTGGAAAGTGTCGTACAGCAGCAGTCGGATCGCGGAACAGCGGATCTCGCTATAGGTGCACTGCTGAGCGCTGTATTCAGCGTCTATAATAATAATAATATACTGAGAGTGTCACATACGCAGACGGTTATCCTGGAGAGAGTCATAGTGGAAGCAGTACTCTATCATGCTTCTTATCTTTTTATAAAGCTAATACATGTGTGTATACAGTATATAGTTCACTGCTAAATGGATGTTTTTGGTGAGGACTGCAAAGAAATGTGTATAGTTACACGTTTATAATTCTCTGGACAAATATCAAAAACCTTAATCAAAAGCACACAACAAGTAAAGATTTTCTTGGCAACTTTGAACAACTTTGAAGGAACAAATACATATACTGTATTTTTAAGTTCACACTGTATGATAGATTTCTGTGCTTACATACAATACAATACAATAAACCAACCTGCCAGACTTCTATTTCCTTTTTTCTTCTATCCCTTACTCTCATTCCTTCCACCCCGATCTTTCTTCTGTCATTCCACACTTCCTTTCTATTGCACGCTCCCTTCTTCCTCTCATTCAGCCCTGCTTTGTCTCCACTGCACTTTTTCCTGCTTGTTTTTTTAAATCTTGTACAGTTGGTAATAAATCCGTCTGTCTGTCTGTCTGTCTGTCTGTATGAGGAGAGTGTGTGTTCTGGTGCGGGGAAATAGCAGCAGTGTGTACAGCACGTGACTGGGCAGTTTCTCTCCTCAGTCAGACCACTCGTTCTCCTCGGGCTCGGAGTCTTCGTCCGATTCACTGTATTCCACAGCGATGCGGCGAGACAAAATGGTGGCCACATCGTTACCCACCGGCTCCTTCTTCGCCTCCTGCTCTCTCTGCTCCTGGACTTTACGCAGCTGGATGCCTGGCGAGGAGAGCAAAGAGCAGATTCAGAAACAAAAGCTATTATACAATAATTGTGACACATAGTTTATTTAATTTATTTATTTATAATAAATTTACTTCATATTCAGCTAATTAACCACAATAAATTAATAGATAATCTATATAGATGGCTACTTTATTAGGTACACCTGCTCATTCATGCAATTATCCAATCAGCCAATCATGCGGTAGAGCTTCAGGTAATGTTCACAACAGACATCAGAATGGAGGAAAAAATCTCAGACTGACTGCGGCATAGCTGTTGGTTTGAGTACTTCAGAAGATCTCCTGGGATTTTTACACACAAAAGTCTCTAGAGTTTACACAGAATGGTGTGAAAAACAAAAAACATCCAGTGAGCATCAGTTCTGTAGACGGTAAAGCCTCGTTGAAGAGAAAAGGTCCGAGGAAAATGACCAGACTGGTTCAAGCTGACAGGAAGGCCGCGGTAACTCGACTAATCACTCTTTACAACCGTGGTGTAAATTAAAATGAGGTGTGAATATGATTTTTAAATGATGAACATGTCAAGTGGACTGCATTTGGACTGAGCTTAAAGCAGCAGTATGTAACTTTTTGGGGATTTGAGACATCGTGAGTTGAAATATTTTAGATCAGTACGGAATGGTGTTGTGGAAGAACAGATGCTCTGTGCAGACTTTCCCCACACATATAAATCTGATTTATTTTATATAGTTTTATAGTTCCACAATGTATTTATGCCATATAAACAGCAAAATAACAAATTCCCCACTACTTCCATGGTGGATATTTGGCATTGGGCAGCTCATAAGGACAAACAGCAGTAGTGTTCTTCGCTCTGAACACTCACCTCTGCGGATGGCAGCCAGCAGGTCGCTGCGAGCATCGCTTATGGGTATCAGGGGCACCGTGCCCTTCCTGGGCAGCGTGCCCTCTCCGGATGGATGAGCAGCAGCTCTGGCTGGGGATGGAGCGTGTGTGGGGGGTCCTGGAGGTGGTGGGGGTGGGGCAACTGGAGGACCTCCACCGCTCACAGGGTGGGAAGGAGACGGGACGTAAGCTGAGGGTGGCGCGGGTGGAGGAGACGGGCTGTAGGGACGTGACAGAGCCGACACCGTCCCCGGCGCCAGAGCCGGAGGAACAGAGGTGCTGTCGAAGGCCGTCTGAGCCGAGGGGATTACTGGGGGAGGAGGAGGAGGAGCAGGAGGGATAAAATGTTCCTGCATCTGATGGCCACTGGAATGTAAAGGCGAAGAAGTGGAAATCAGTTAAATTTGCAAAATCAATGATCAAAGAGCAACGGTACATTACTGAGCATGACTCCTGTGCTTACACTGCAGAAAAATGACATCTTAGCAGGGAAAATATCGTGAATATAGTCAGATTTATCTAGTGTTTCCTATTACAAGATTACCATAAACCAAACATTATGACAAGATTAAGATTAAACTTTTTTTCAAGCTTGAAATAGTCTTGTTCTATTGGCAGATAATTTTGCTCATTTTAAGCATTTATTATTAGAAAGAAGCAAATTATCTTCCAATAGAATAAGAAAATGTAAAGTTTAAAATGAGTAAAAACCTAAAAAATAGGTTTAATAATCTTTTATTTGGTTTACTGGAACCTTATAATAGGAACTACTAGATAAACGTGACGATATTCAAGGTATTTTCACTTTGTAAGATGTCAGTTTTTGCAGTGTATTTCCCCATTTTCCCCGCCCATGTTCTTTATGGATATTTATTAAAAAGAAAAGTAAGTAAAAAGAAAGGAATCCTTAAAGGAATATGATTGCAATACCATATTTTCAAAAGCGTCACACTTCAGAAAACAGAGGCAGTCCTGAGAAGAGATTCATCTGTACCTGTAATCTTTGGCAGCAGAAGGTCTGGGGCCATTAAGGGAGGGGTCAGGGGGCGGGGCTCCATGATGCTGCTGCACACGGCCCAATGAGTGCTGGCGGGTGCTGGCAGAGGCGGAGGCAGGGGGGCGATACGCGCGGTCCAGCGACTGGGTCTGGGTGGGGCCGGTCTCCTTCCCATCACTTCCTGCTCCACCTGTATCCTGAGGGTGGTTGGGGCTGGTGGGGTACGAGTGCTCATCCGACATTCCAGACCTGCGTGGGGAGCGGATGGAAGTAGGATGGGGGAAAGAAAAGAAAGAACATCGTCCTAGTTAGCTCATTTGAGCTATTGAGAAAAAAAAGCACTGTATTGGAAATCTGGAAATCTCTGACCTGTCCGGAGATAAGGAGCCTTCAGACGAGATGCCGTGGTATGGAGACGGCGTGAGACGAGTGTCTGGCCGGAATTCCTTGTCATAAGCCATCATGTTCCACTCCTGCCGCCGGTTTCGAGCCTTCCGCACCTTCTTCACTTCTCGAGTCGGATCTTCAAGGTGTTTCTGTTCTTGCTAACATCGACATAACAACAAGGAATATGTTACTAATAAACACAATTCTAAGGGTTCACACCGTCGTTGTTGTAATGTGTTTATTTAGTTAAAATTCCTCTGAAACCAGAATCAGTGTTTCAGAGCTTCCTGGTGCAGAAGGAAATCCGTCAACATACGGAATCAAATCACAGCTAAGAAGCAATTTCATGAGGACTTTAACATTAGTTAATGTTGATGATGTTTAGCTTCACAAAACAATCACTGACTCAAACGAGGCGCTTTGTTAGCCAGTTTCAGCCCACAGATCAGCTGTGTGAAAGATCAGCAGAATGAGACGGCTGCTGACGCGCCATCTGCGTTCGTCTAAAGCTCAGCCGAGCCATAACGGGGACAACGTGGCATTTAAAACCTTCCCCGAGAGAAATGAGACTTTATTAAAGATATGACCAGCTGACAGCTTATGAGGGAAAGTTTCTCTTAAATTGGCTTCTTTTATTTTAACACTCTCTCTCTCTCTCTCTCTCTCTCTCTCTCATTCTCTCTCTCTCGCTCTCTCATTCTCTCTCTCTCTCTTGCTCTCTCATTCTCTCTCACTCTCATTCTCTCTCTCTCGCTCTCTCATTCTCTCTCTCAATCCAATCTACTATTCTACTGCGTGTTTTTCCTTCCTCGCTCTGTTAGCCGAGCTAGCGTCAAAATATACCCTGACAGCAGGGGTGGATCAGAGAGCTGTTAAAGACAAGCAGAGCAGAAACCCTGACACAGCTAATGGCAAGCTACATGCAGATGAAGAGAGAGAGAGAGAGAGAGAGAGAGAGAGAGAAAGAAAGAGAGATGATGGCAAGCTACATGCAGATGAAGAGAGAGAGAGAGAGAGAGAGAGAGAGAGAAAGAAAGAGAGATGATGGCAAGCTACATGCAGATGGAGAGAGAGAGAGAGAGATAGAGAAAGAAAGAGAGATGATGGCAAGCTACATGCAGATGGAGAGAGAGAGAGAGAGAGAGAGAGAAAGAGAGAGAGAGAGAAAGAGAGAGAGGGAGGGAGCAATAAAAAAAACCTGGGACACATGGCAAATTATACACACATACAGTCAGGTCCGGAAGTATTTGGACAGTGATAGAGTTTGTGTGATTTTGCCTTTATACTCCACCACAATGGATTTGAAATAAAACAGTCAGGATGTGATGGAAGTGTCGACTTTCAGCTTTATTTTAAGGTTCCACAAAAATATGGCATTTACCCTTTAGGAATTACAGCCATTTTCAGCCTCCACATCTTGATTGTTTTATTTCAAATCCACTGTGGTGGTGTATAATCACAAAAACTCTGTCATTGTCCAAATACTGGACCTGACTGTGTATACACACACACACACACACACACACACACACCTTCTGCCTTCTCTTTTCCTTTCTCTTGTTCTCTGTGGCCTGCAGCATTTTCTCCTTCCAGAGGTTAAAGAAGTACGAGGGATCTGTGTAAAACTTGAGGCCGTCCTTCTTGTCGTCTCTGTAACGCAGTAAAGCGGGAGTTTAGACGCGCTCAGGCTCCATATTACTCATACATATTAATATACATATTAAACTTCAGCGTACTTTAGCATTACGATAGCGTTTAGCCGACATGATTCTGCCAGACACAGAAATCAAAAACAGGCTTTTTTAGTTCTTTAATTCTGTAAGTGGGCGGAGCTTCATCACTCCACAGAAGTAGAGTATGTAAATGTAATTAGAAATGTAAATGTAAATCGTACCATGATAATAATAACAATAAGGTGATACACTGCATATGATTTCACACCACTTCTTACAGAAATGCTTTCGTTCCAAAATAATTATTAAAATATATTAATAGAATTGAATTCACACTGAAGGAATACTGAATTTGAATTTTTTTCTAAATAATTATAAATGATTATTTGGTACTGTTTACTGCACATAATTTTTAATTTGAAAATAATATCCTGGAAATTTAACTGATATATTTGTGTAGTTTACGGCTATATCATTTGTACAGAAGTCATATGATTTATCATACAGCTACCAACCAGGGAGGCTGAAGGTTAACACGTGCTTCCTCTGAGACACGTGAGGTCACAGTGCGGCATAACACACTCAGAGGAAAGTGCTATCTGCCCTCTTCCACATACATGAGCGTACAGACACCCACGATTGGCCAGTGTCGCTGTGATTGACAGGAGAGAGAGAGTATGCCCCTCCCACCCAGACGGCAGGGCCGAGTGTGGCCACGCACGGCTGAGGCAACGTTGGGATTCGAACTCATGATCTCCTGATCAGGGCGAACGTTTTTCTGTCGCGGGACTCAGGAACAGATGTATAATAACTATAATTTAATTATAACTCATAGCTACAAAATCTGCTCTCCTCTGCCTGGTCAGATCTGTGTGCACATGTCAGATAATATACTGACTGAAATTGTGAAATCTTTGTATTAAATTTTTTATTGTTTTTAACATTTACAAGCTGATGGCAAGCAGCTGATGTGGTGTTAAACTTTTGTGCTTCATCTTTTAATACTTTTTAAGTTTTTACAGATTTTTTTTTCTCCTTTTCAGTGTTAAATATTTATTTGTTTGTTTGTTGGTTTGTAAATAAATATGGCCAAGGCCTAGTGCTAGAATTAAAATTGATCTGTGGCAAGAACACTTGCACTTTACAGGCGATTAGCATTCATCAACATACACCTGTGAGCACAAACAACATGACAGAAACTTTTGTGAGAATTTGTAGTTCAGTGTAGCCTACAAAAACTTTTACACAACTTGACTAAACAAATAAGACAGTAGTGGTAGATTCCCCACAGAAGGTAAGCGAGTGGAATGGAGACGCGAACACACACCTGTATGGAGTGAGGATGTTGAGAGGAGGTGGCTTGTCACAGCGTTGGTACATCTCCATCACTGAGTTCAGGATGGAGTTTCTGGACACCACCTGTTGGTCCTGGATGGTGGAGCTCTTGAATGCCTTTCTCATGTTGATGTCCTGCAGGGACACTGAGGAACACAAACAGAAGCAATCAGCCGAGGCAGATGGTGAATTCCTGCCCAGCACCTCAGTGCATGCGTACAACTGTAATGAAGTCTAGATCCAACACTCTTATCTAATAAAACCTGCAGGTCTGCTTTGTCATGATGCTGTGATTGCTGTGGAACATTACATCCTCATTTTCATGCAGACAAATTCCCAGACTAGTCAGTAGAACATTCCAATGTGGATTTCTTTTCTTTCAAACATAAATATTACTAAAATTATAATAATATTGAAGAGAGAAATTAATTTAACGTTATTAATACTTACCTTCTTCAACAGTGGAGTCAAGTTGTGTGACCTTGACTGCCAGCAGATCCACTTTCTCTTGCAGGCTGTTCATACGCATATAGAAGCTGTTAGCTTCGTTAAACAGTTCTCCAAAGATGTCCTCTGCATGTCTACCTGCATGGACGTAGACACACACACACACACACACACACACAGTATGTGTAGATGGTATATTAGTATTACATCAATTTATTAAACCGCAACATCACAAATACTTGCAGGAGGATTGTGCGACATGACGATTTAATCGTCTCTACATGACATTACACTGCCACGATATCCAGTGACCTCTGATTTTATTATATTATATTATATTATATTATATTATATTATATTATATTATATAATATTATATCATATCAGGGGACCTGCTGATGTTTACACATTTTGCGCAGGAGCTCC
>CM040989.1:210853-228341 GCA_022985145.1 Pangasius djambal
AGTGTTGTCCCTTATTATCAATGCAAAATGGTCACTAACTAAAGAGGATTTATGCTGATATTGCCCAAAAACCCTATTTTGTTCAGGCGTTTCCAAACTTTTGGAGGGCAGTATATATATATATATATATATATATATATATATATATATATATATATATATATATATATATATATATATATATATATATATATATATACACACACACACACACACACACACACATATATATATATATATATATATATATATATATATAACAGGATTCTGAGTAATATATAAATATATATATTTATATATATTTTTATATTTTTTGTATTCTGTTTAGTCTTTTGCAAAAATAAATTTAAAAAAGGAGTTTGGATTTAGAGTGAGCATAAGTAAAATGTGTTTGGCAAAAACTTTCAATAACACATCTGAAAGGCCATCTAGAGTCACAGCACAATCAGAAAGCTTCCCTCTGCCTGCTATCAGGAGTTAAGTAGAAGGAAGTTAATCAGCATCCAGCAACTAATGTCCTTTACAAATCCCTTAAATTTTACGATCTGTCATCTGGTTTGGCTGAAACATGTAGCTGTTTTTTATCAGAAAAGCAGCTGAAACTAATACCAGCTGTTTATGAAAAGTTGTACCCAGAAGTAGCATATATAAAGAAAAGGACAGCAGGCCCATAACAGAACCTTGTGGAACACTAAACCTCCCATTCCGGAGGGTGTTCCTAATCTGTATCTCTCTCACACCAAATTACAACTGCAAAATATTCAAAATTAAATATATCACATTTTATTGTGGCACCATACATATATGTAAGCAAACATTTAAATAAAAAAAACTGATATGCTTATAATATCATGCTCATTATCAATTATTTAACTGAAATAATTATTGATCATATGTCACCAAAAAAACCTACAAATACTTTCAAACAAATGCAACACTAAATTAAAAAGTCTATCTCTCATTTATTGAACAAATGAAGTGAACTTGTAGCAGTGAGGAAGCTACAAGATCTCTGATTCTACCAATCAGACTCTACTGATGTTATCTTTGGAACTAGCAAAATTAATAACACCTTCTTTCAGCATCTCGTCTTGTTTGTGTACCCGAGTGGAGCCAGAGAAGCCAGCGAAACGCCGTTGGCATTAGTGTCTGTGAAGCTCCTCTCACACAGCACAGGGGTGGGTGTAACAGAATAAACCTGACCGGCTGAGTTACTGAGCACAGGTTTAGCATGTTTATGATAGCTACAGCGCAGGTAGCGGGAGAACACATGGCGATAGTTCTTGTTGAACAGGGTGTAGATGAGCGGGTTGACTCCGGAGGAAACGTAGCCCACCCATACAAAAATGTCCATTAGTCTGAGCAAGTGTTTACTGCATCCATCCTGGCACATGGCAATCAACACATTGGTGATGAAAAACGGACACCACATGACCAGGAAGAGGAAAAAGACCACACCCAAGACCTGAGAGGCCCTGCGCTCATTCTTGATGGCCTGAGCCATGCGCCGTTTCCCCTGACCTCGCAGACCTGCGCAGTCCCTCAGCGGAGGGCTGAGGTGCTGCAACACTCCTTTGGTTGTGGAATTAGAATGAGAGGAAGGGTCGTCACTCAGGAGGCTGGGTTGAGGCGATGGCTGCTTGCTGTTAGCACAGTTCCTGCGCTGAGTAGAGAAGGTGGCCAGATGCTGCTGGAGCACCCGCATGGTCAGGCAGTAGCAGACCACCATGATGATGAGGGGAAGGAAGAACACCACTAAGGAACCCACCAGTATGAAGCGTGGCTCAGTGAGCACACAACTGCCGTTCACCAGGACCTTCTGCTCATCCTGCAGGCTGATCACAGGGATGGGTACAGAGATGACTGGAAGAACAACAGCACAGGGGATGAGGAGGAGGAGGAAGTGAAACAGAACAGAAGAACAGAAAGAAAGTGAATAACTTTCATTTTCTGACCTCTGTGATTAAGCCACAGTATTTTACTGAAGTATGAGACACAGATTTTCTCTATCCTCTCTTTACCCTGAGTAATTCAATTCAGCTTTATTTGTACAGCACTTTTAACAATGGACATTGTCACAAAGCAGCTTTACAGAAATATATACATTTCTGGATATAAATTTTAAATTTATAAATTTGCAATGCAATGCACAGCTTCTTTATGCCTGTAAAGTGTCATAAAAGCAAAGACAACATCCAGAAAGCATTACTTTCACTAACTGTTCTAGTTCATGGGGCTGTTTCACAGTAGGCTGGTGCTAAATATCTATTTTATCACCTCTGCCTGATCTTACACTGCTATGATATTAAGTGATGTTTGCTTATTGTATTATATTATATTATCAGATCTGCCAATCTTTATGCATTTTGCGTAGGAGCTCCACAACACTGGAGTACTCTAGTACGAGTTATCGAGTGTACGAGTATCGATGAGAGCGGGTCAGAGGAGAATGACCAGAGCTGACAGGAAGGTACGCCCACTCAAATAACCACTTTGTACAACCATGGTGAGCAGAAAAGCATCACATAATCTAACACCACAAAGTTTGAGGTGGAAGGACTACAACAGCAGAAGACCACATTGGGTTCCACTCTTGTCAGCCAAGAACAGGAATCTGAGAACACAGTGGGCACAGTCTCACCCAAACTGGACAGATGGAAATTGGATAAAATCCAGGGGATGTTTTTGCGAGCCTGTGCCCACGGTGCCCAGAATGGAGCAACCTGTTAATACAGATGCATTGCACTAAACTTTGGTAGATAATATATACATGTGTGTGTTCTCACCCATGGAGATGGTCCAGACTGCAGTGATTTTGGTCATGGCTCTGTAGGGAGAGTTGGTGCAGCTGTGCTGGATGGGGCTGCGGATGCCGACGTAGCGGTCCAAAGAAATGGCACACAGGTGCATGATGGAGGCGGTGCAGAAGAACACATCCAGGAAGAGCCACATGGGGCACAACATGTGGGGCAGCGGCCACGAGTAATCTGGATACAGGCGTGTAAGGTTTATGTATGGTCAAATGTGTTCAGAATACAGAGCATTCAAAATGTAATGAAATGATTAAAATTTCCAAGAAATGTGATGAAGATTACAGTCACATGTAAGAATAAAGAGATAAGCATTTTAGGAAAAAAGAAGCAAAGAGCAAAATAAAGATAAATAGTCAAGTCCAGTGAAGTTTATTTATTATTCGCAAAGGAAATGGAAATGATTATGGTAAGGTTCAGGTAAATCGCTTTACACACACACACACACACACACACACACACACAACAAAATAGAATAAAATAAGTACAATAAACAATATATACGTAAGTGAGGAACGAGGGAACAGAATGGCGTATACAACACAAAGTATTGCACTAAAGAAAGGTGTAAAGTGATCGTGTGGCAAATTACAAATAACTCTTAATCCTCATAAAGAGAAGCGTGTGATACTGGACAGATGGGCTTCTATTCCATAATGTCAAGGTGTATAAATGGAGAAGTGATAGAAGTGCAATCAGCATAAAGAGATTTATATCAGCGTATTCACTTAGTGTCCATGGAGATTAAACATAAAGTGATCAGTTATTGTACAGATATAATGAACCCCATATCACTCATTTTCACCTCTAGTGCAGTTGAATTGTGTAATCGCTTAGAGACAAATACAATTACTTGTTCAAACATTAAAAGGGGATTTTTTAATGCTTAAGACTAACATAGTGAACTGACATATACATAGCTGTCCACTTTCCCTACTCAGCTTTATCGTTGTGAGCTCAGAGTGAAAGGAATAATCTTGCTACAGGGTTTGTACGAACTCAGATTACAGCTTTGTGTTTAAATATTGGCAATAAACACACACACACACACACACACACACACACACACACACGCAATAAACTCAACCTTACTCTACAAGTCATGTTTGTTTGTAATGTAATTTTATTTAAGTGTTAACCGCCATTATTCAAATCATCTTGATTCATTCCTCAAACCCAAACCACTGAATATAAAATCTATAGTAAGGAACTCACTGTAGAGGATGTTGATGAGTGCTGCTGGCATCACCAGGACTCCCACGAGCAGGTCTGCTACAGCCAGCGAGCGCAGGAAGAAGTTGGTGGCATTGTGCAGCTTCTTCTCCAAGGACACTGCCAGTATTACCAAAATATTCCCACCAACGGTGAAGAAGATGATGACCAGAATGATCAAAGCGGGCCAGTTCTTCCCTGGACTCGTGCACCTGGTTACCAGTCCTGAATAGTTGGATCCAGAGTGGCTCTGGTTGTTGGAATTAGCAGAGTGTAATGAAGCCATAGTAAGACTACAATACGGTCTTCCAGGATTCACCATTTCAGTACTTTGGGCTCCAGGTGAGTTCAGGTAAGGGTTCTGTTTGGCTGGGAGGGGCTTCTTATTCAGAATCGTGCTGGTTAAAAGCTAAGTAAGCAGAGGTTGGAGGAGAAAACACACACACACACACACACACACACACACACACCTATTGACAAAGAAAGTAATTTTCTTTTCTTCACAGAGAATGACTCCTGACATAGACGATGAAAACCAGCGCAAAGTGTTCATGCATGTAGTTATAAAGTAATGTTATGAAGATGTGGTGTGAAAACCAAATGGGAAATGAGTTACCTGATCAATCTCCAACTCACGACCTCTTTACATTCCTTTTATTTAACATGCACCCTTTGAGAAGCTTTAACACGTAAAGAAGGTGTTCAGCTTAATTTAACCAACACAAATGCAACTACACCACATTTATCACTCCTCAAGCGAGTGACAGCCACGGAGCTGGAGGTCTGGTTAGGAAAACAGATGTAATGTTGAGAAGAGTCAAGCTGCCGAAGCTGGAGATACTGAGGAGCGAGTGGGAGATGATGGAGAGGCTGCAGAAAGAGTGGGAAGAGAAGAGGAACTGAGTCATTGAGGAGAGAAAAGAGAAAAGAGTTAGAGAACAGTTACAAGACGTGTTCATGAGGAAAACAGCAAGATGGAGAAAGATTTGGAGCATTAGCAATTCAAGGACAGATCATGCTGGCTGTTGAGAAGAAAAAAGGAGAAGCTGCACTGAAAGCTGAGGATTAAGGACATTTGGGAAAACAATGCAGATGCTTCTGGAAAAGGAGAACTGGAGACGGAGAGCTGGAGAAGGAGAGCTAGAGGGGAGCTGGAGAGGAGCTGGAGAAGGAGAGCTGGAGAAGGAGAGCTAGAGGGGAGCTGGAGAGGAGCTGGAGAAAGAGAGCTGGAGAAGGAGAGCTTGAGAAGAGCTGCAGAAGGAGAGCTGTAGAAGGAGAGCTGGAGAAAGAAAGCTGGAGAAGGAGAGCTTGAGAGGAGCTGTAGAAGGAGAGCTGAAGAAGGAGGGCTGTAGAAGGAGAGCTGGAGAAAGAAAGCTGGAGAAGGAGAGCTTGAGAGGAGCTGTAGAAGGAGAGCTGTAGAAGGAGAGCTGGAGAAGGAGAGCTGGAGAGGAGCTGTAGGAGGAGAGCTGGAGAGGAGCTGTAGGAGGAGAGCTGGAGAAGGAGAGCTGGAGAGGAGCTGTAGGAGGAGAGCTGGAGAAGGAGAGCTGGAGAAGGAGAGCTGGAGAAGGAGAGCTGGAGAGGAGACGGAGAAGGAGAGCTGGAGAGGAGCTGTAGAAGGAGATGCAGACACTATAGAGAAAGAACAGCACATGCTATGAGAGACAAACCTGAAGAGAGAGCTGGAAGATCTTAAGAATGAAAATAGACGAAGGAAATCCTTCAGGTGAAGACCTGTGAGGAATTAAGGACAAACTGAAAGAAGCTGATTGACTTCCAAATCCTGGATGTGTGTCTGATCAGGAGATCAGCGAGGAGACGGAAGCTCTGGAGAACGTCTGGAGGTTTGTGTGATGTTCTCTTGCAGTGACGAGATTAAAACTGTGAGATAAATCTGCTTAATATTTTCTCATGTGGTGGAAACAAGTTTCCATAGAGACAAGAGGATTCATTTATTTTTAAATTATTATTATTATTATTATTATTATTATTATTATTATTATTATATGATGTTTTTCTCTCCTTTACTTATTTAATTTTATTTTTAATGCATGAATGTGAGCAAACGATTTGCTCATTATATCACTGAAACAATTACAATTAAACAAACAAACAAACAAACAAACAAACAGGCAGAGGCGCGAGACTGGCTGCTCTCGGTCACGTGACACGGACACGTCATTCCGCGTCTCGAGCCGTGTTTCCCCAAACATCTGCGCTCGCGCAAAACTCAGCCTCACTAATGTCAACTCACTGAGATTAGCCTAGCCTAGCCTAGCCTAGCTTAGCCTAGCTGCGGCTGGCAGCTCCGTCTTTTAACATCACTAGCATTAAATATGGTCTAAAAATTAGAAAAAGATGAATCTCCGGGGATTCTTTCAGGATTTCAATCCGAGGTAAAAACTCACAGTATGTTGTATTTTTTTATTTATTTATGTTTGTGTACTCGGTTGTTGTTAGCAGGTTAGCCAACTAGTTATGTTGAAAGGCCTAGCATTAGCATCCTGACAGGACAGCTCTGTTTAGCCTTGTTAGCTAGCCTAATTCTGTCTCCTTTGTTGTAAATTCACAGCTTTAAATGACAGATTTTAATCTTTATATGACTAAATCTTACAGCTGTTGTAAAAGACACTGAGAGTGAGGGTTTCTTCCTCTTTGCTAGCTGACTTTCGGCTGTTAATGATGTCCGGAGTTTAAAGAAAACAAACACTCGCAGGGATTAATATCAGGAACTCAGGTGCTAAAACTTGTGTAAAGTGTTGCTCCAGTGTGTGTGAGGCTTTATTACAGTCAATAAACAGTTAATAATGCATTTAAGGACAGGTCAGTGTTAATTCAGAGTTCTCAGACCTCACTCCACACCTCCTCTCATCATTTACTTCATTAACATTTAAACATTATTTAAATCCGTACAGTATTATTGTGTTTATTTGTTAGAGTTGTACAGCTGAACAGGTACAGATCTAAGCTGATATTGCTCACAGTTAGGCTTAATTGTGTTTAAACTGAGGATTAATTATATTTTATTTATACAGCTCTCAGGCATAATGATGAACCCGGAGGTGTTCAGCACAGTCCAGCAGATTAAAGGTTAATAACCGGATAATTAATATAATAACGCTGATAAAACCGAGTTCTGATTTCCACAGCTGTAACTAAATTGGAAAAGATCAGCGCTGAGGTTCCAGACCCGCGGGGATGCGGCGAACCCGTCCGTGTTGTGAAGATAATCAGGTTAAACTTGTTGTTTTTCAGTAAGTTCCTGATCTACGCGTGCCTGCTGCTGTTCTCCGTGCTGCTGTCCTTACGCCTGGACAGAGATATAGAGTGGAGCTACTGGGCCGTGTTTGCGCCCATCTGGCTCTGGAAGCTCATGGTCATCATCGGGGCATCGGTGGGCACCGGGGTTTGGGCTCACAACCCTCAGTACAGGTCAGAGCACAACTGCACGCCATCGCGGCCCATCATACGCCATCGCGGCCCATCATACGCCATCGCGGCCCATCATACGCCATCGCGGCCCATCATACGCCATCGCACACCATCATACACCATCATACGCCATCGCACACCATCATACGCCATCATACACCATCGCACGCCATCGCGGCCCATCGCACACCATCGCAGCCCATCACACGCCGTCGCACGCCACCAAACTCACATATTTATTGTAATTGTTTGTATGTAGTGCTTTGTATTGTTTTGGATGTAGGGTTAGTGCTAGCAATTTTCACGTATAATTCAAATTAATATTTTAACCCGATTTTCAAATTGTTCTAATCGAGATTGTAAAACACAACCTTCTTAACCTGATACACGCCTCCTACAGCCTGCGCTGAGCCCAAACACTGCACGCTTAGGTTAAAAACGCCACGATAAACAGGCAGTACTTCACGAGGATGCCATGTTGGTTTGAACACGTCGATTCACTCCGTAAACGCAGAAGGAACTCGTAGTCGAGAATTGTTCGTAAAGCTGAAAAAAAGCTGTAGCAGGGCCGTAAACCTCAGGGCTCCGTACGATGCCATGCATCTCGATATGTGACGGAACTCTGTTCAATAATCAGTTTATTATTGTTGCATCGATTAATTTCAACTAAAGGAGCTTTAGTGTTATGAATAAAAGTGTGAGGAGGTAAATTATAACCTCCAGCATGCTAGAAGGCTGCGTGTGAGACCGTAACCCTACGGTCACGCTAGCAAGCGATTCACGTGCACGTGATTTTCAGGGCTGAGGGCGAGACCTGCGTCGAGTTCAAGGCCATGCTGATCGCGGTGGGGATCCATCTCCTCCTCCTGACGTTTGAGGTCCTGGTGTGTGACCGTGTGGAGAGAGGGAAACACTTCTGGCTGCTGGTCTTCATGCCGCTTTTCTTCGTCTCGCCCGTCTCCGTGGCCGCGTGCGTGTGGGGCTTCCGGCACGACCGCTCGCTTGAGGTCAGTCACTCCATCAGATTTTAGGAGCGTGTCCTTCAGTCCCGTAGCTACACGTTCTTCACGATTAACGTCTCGCTCTTACGTCACTCTTCTCCTCAGCTCGAGATCCTGTGCTCGGTAAACATTCTGCAGTTCATCTTCATCGCACTGCGGCTGGATAAAATCATCAACTGGCCGTGGCTGGTAAGATCTCATACGCTCTCCGTGTAAAGGTCATGTGATCTGATGGTGCAGCGGCGTAGCTCAGTAGTCCAGGTTCTAGTGAATGGAGTCATTTTACAGCGATGTGTATTCTCTACTTCCGGGTCAGCTTGTGCCGCATCAGTTACTCCTTCCTGTATTGTCTCATTCATTTGACAAATTATTTTGTTCTCGGGACGGATATGGAGCTGCTCCTTTGGTTCTGAGTTTCTCCAGTTCTCCAGTTTCTTTCTGTTCTTCTTTGTTTTCTTCCTTTTTTGTCGATCAGCTGTGTTTCCTGGGAATTTTAGCTGTTCACACATGATTCACCTCCTGATAATTTCCTGGGAATTGTATTAAGAGTTGTCCTGGTAGTTCGTTGGACAACAACTTGCATTTTGTCTTTATTTCCCATTTGTAATACGCCAGATTTCCCTCTTAGCCAAGAAATAAAACTATATTTATATATTTATACACACAGTCCGTTCACATAAGACGTAAGTTAAGCACACTGTGTGGCTGAGAGAGAGTGAAGGAGCATGTTCTTTTCTTTTTTTCTTTTTTCTTTATTTATTTGTTTGTTTGTTTGTTTGTTTGTTTGTTTTTGTACAGGTGGTGTGTGTGCCGCTGTGGATTCTCATGTCCTTCCTGTGTCTGGTGGTGCTGTATTACATCGTCTGGTCTGTGCTTTTCCTGCGCTCGATGGACGTGATCGCAGAGCAGCGTCGCACACACATCACCATGGCCATCAGCTGGATGGCTATCGTCGTGCCTCTGCTGACGTTTGAGGTATTAGATGCGTCTGTGACGTGCAGCGTGTGAGTGTGTGTGTGAGAGCGCGCGCGTGTGTGTGTGTGTGAGAGCGCGCGCGTGTGTGTGTGTGTGTGAGAGCGCGCGTGTGTGTGTGTGTGAGAGCGCGCGCGTGTGTGTGTGTGTGAGAGCGCGCGCGTGTGTGTGTGTGAGAGCGCGCGCGTGTGTGTGTGTGAGAGCGCGCGCGTGTGTGTGAGAGCGCGCGCGTGTGTGAGAGCGCGCGCGTGTGTGTGAGAGCGCGCGCGTGTGTGTGAGAGCGCGCGCGTGTGTGTGAGAGCGCGCGCGTGTGTGTGAGAGCGCGCGCGTGTGTGTGAGAGCGCGCGCGTGTGTGAGAGCGTGCGTGTGTGGCAGCGTGCGTGTGTGTGAGAGCGTGCGTGTGTGTGAGAGCGTGCGTGTGTGTGAGAGCGTGCGTGTGTGTGAGAGCGTGCGTGTGTGTGAGAGCGTGCGTGTGTGTGAGAGCGTGCGTGTGTGTGAGAGCGTGCGTGTGTGTGAGAGCGTGTGTGTGTTTATCCTCAGTACTGTCTTTGGTATAAAACTGTTTATTGGTGATTCATCAGTTTGTAGATTTTTATTCAGTTTGATTAAAGAACATAAAAGAAGCAGAAATAATGTTACACAATTCACAGGAAGTGAAACCCTCAGCGTTTGGTCCACCGTGTCCCGAATTTCAGTTTTTCGTTTCCATCCAAAACTTTAGAGTTTATAATTTTTTGTTTAATTGTCCCCGTTATATAATTTTTTTCACTTCCTGTTTGACTCCAGATCCTCCTGGTGCACAAGTTAGACGGTCATTACGAGTCCAAGTTCGTGCCGGTGTTTGTGCCGCTCTGGATCTCCCTGGTGACGCTGATGGCAACTACGTTCGGCCAGAAAGGAGGCAATCACTGTAAGTCCATTTCCACATAAATGTCACGCAGTTTTCATTTCAGAGTTTCGGATTGGCCGTTTAGTTCTGGGGCGTAACGATTCGTTCATTTTCTCAGCGTATCAATCTAATGAGAAACAAAACTGTTCACACTGTTTAAAAAAACAGTTAACATTTGAACAGCGATTAAATAAATCTTGTTCACGTGCTTTTGTTAATGTTTGTTTGGTGACTCGTGAGTGCTGTGGAAGTTCACGCTGCTCTGCTCCGTGTCTGATGCCGTCGTTCGGCGCGGCCTGTTCTCGCCCCCTGTGCTGTGATGTACTTCCTGTCACTCCCCACCTCGCTGTGCTCGGGCCAGCAGGTCCCTACTGGGCTCAGAAAAAACAATAAAACCATTTAAAAAACTACACATGCATTGCACACGCTTTTCATCATTCTTTATCATTATTAAATGAACATCCACACAGGCACTATAATTCCTATAGTTTTCCAGGAGCTCTGTATTTTCCCATTGTTTTAAAAGAAAAAAACTTTTTATGCCACGCCCACTTTAGGCACAGATATCGCGTTACACCTTTATCATCACCTTTACATTCTTCTTACATTATTTCTGCTCGTTCCTCTCGTCCAGGGTGGTTTGGCATTCGTAAGGACTTCTGTCAGTTCCTGCTGGAGCTCTTTCCTTTCCTGCGCGAGTACGGAAACATCTCCTACGACCTGCAGCACGAAGACTCTGAGGTGTCCGAAGAGCTTCCTGCCCACGAGCCGCCTAAAATCGCGCCCATGTTCCGCAAGAAAACGGGCGTCGTCATCACGCAGAGTCCTGGGAAGTACTTTGTGCCGCCGCCTAAGTTATGCATTGACATGCCAGATTAAAAATAACCTCAGAATTCCTTGAACAGAGAGCGAGAGGAGTGTAGTACCATGGACCAGAGTTCACTTCGACCCAGCAGCGGAACACCGGAACCACCGTGAGTGAGACAGGCCAGTCGGGAAAAAACAAAACAAAACATTTAGACGATCTCAGCTCCTGTTTACTGAAAACTTTTTAAAAAACTGCTGAAATGGGGCTTGAATGAAGTGGCAGGTGGTGAGCGTGGCTTGCTGTTTGACTTTCCCCCGTGATCTTTTCCACACTCCTGCGTTCTCATCACTCCTTTAACACTCACTGTAGTTTTTCCCGAGTAAGCCGTGTACAACGTGGAGAAAGTTACGTAGTTAAGCCAAAGAACATTAGACGGTTCATAAAGCTGGGGTAACGTCCAATGCTGCCATTTTTTTCCAGCAATACGTGTTACATGTGTTTGTTTTTTTTTATTTGTATCTTTGTCCAAGTATGGCAGCAGCGAACAACGTAATTAACGTTCCGTCACTTTATGTTTGTAGTTGATCAGTCAGTGTTTACTAGAACACATCGAGGACATAGACGCACCAACACACAGCTCCTGTTTATGTTTATGGACCATGTGGAAGGGTTTATAGCCTTATCACACTGCGTATGTGTATTTAAGATTTACAGTCTGTCGTGTTATTCTCGCTTGTTGACCCATTTCCTGTTTTATTAGAGAAAAAAATCCAGTTCTGAAGCAACTCTATTTAACACTAGCAGCTGATGAAAAGAAACCATCTTCTTTTTTTAGCCATCACACACCAGGCTTGTGCGATATCGATTTTATCATCGTTACGATATCATTACTTTTAATCATCCAGAACCTAAAAAAGACAGAAAAACAAACATTTAAAATAAAATCACGATAAACGATTTAATCATCCACAGCATCTCCACCATTTCAGGTGTAAGGAGAGTAGAGAGGAGTAATAATATCAGCTGTGCGGTCGGGAGCTGCTTACCAGGCAGAGCCAATCACGGAAACTCAGCTGTATGGTGGATTTATAATTAATTAATTAATTTATATATAAACCATATATATATTGGATGCAATCCTTTTAAAAATCAGTTGTGTAATGTCCACACAGCCGACATTTCAGTGTTGAACGCGTCTGAGTGCATAATTTTTAATCCTCACCATCTCTGAACACTTTGACAATTTTTTTCAGTATCCTCACTAATAATAAATACAGTAACTGACGTTATCTCTATACGTGTGTAATGTTCCCTAAGCAGAACACACGCTTATATTATTATATTATATTATATTATTATTTCACATTAACAAACTCTAAACATTCTGCGTTTACTGGGACAGAAAGCGAGAGCGCGCCGCGAGTCCAGAAGAGTGCGAGATGGAGGGAAAGGGGGCGGGGCTTCCGGTTAATAGCGGAGAGTTCAAAACACCCTGATTGGATCATCTTCTGTTTTATTGGGGAGAAACAGGCCGCTCTTCTGGAGTGTTACTGAGGGAGAACTCGTATTATTGTACAAAAACACACGCAGCTCGTCAGCTCCTCTGTCCTGAACACTTTCCTGAGCTGGGAAACTTCGACTGTTACAACCGACTCCTCCCGTAAATGTTAAATAAATGTCTCCTAACAAAAGGTCACCATGTCAGTGATTAAACATCTTCCTTTGTTATACAACATGTTTTTTTTTTAATCAGTTAGTTATTAGTGTTATATTATGTGGATGAATGAGCTGTTACTATAGAAACGATAATGTGTTAGAGCGAGAGCATTAATATAAACCTGTTGCCCCAGTTACAGCCGGAAATACACACCTTCTGACCAGTCAGAGTCGAGCACTCAACCACGCTCTGCTATAAATCTTTATATCGCACAAGCCTAACACACACAGTATATATAATCTTAAACACATCAACATGCAAGTATGTATAGATATAAAAATATAATATAATATATTCTGAAGTAGACCATTTAACCTGCATTTCCAATTCTACATTAGTAAAGCAGCTTGGATATATCTACCATTTTTCTAGATGTGTATGTGTGTGTGTGTGTGTGTGCGCGCGCTTGTGTGCGTGTGTGCGCGCGCTTGTGTGCGTGTGTGTGTGCGTGCGCGCATGTGCGTGAGTGTGTGTGTGCGCGCGTTTGTGCGTGCGTGTGTGTGTGTGCGTGCGTGCGTGCGCGTGTGTGTGTGTGTGTGTGTGTGTGTACTCAGCTGGCCTGAGGTAGCAGCAGTGGCGTTCCTCGTAGCAGATACGGACCAACGTGTTGTTTGCACTTCATCTGTGCTGTTAGTCGTGTAAAAGTGTTGAAGCTGTTCATTTCAGCCAACATTAAAATATTATGCAAAAACACCATGAATTTGTTTCTTTACAATTCAGTTCAATAAAACGCTGATGTAAGTGGTGCAGCAGGTCATAAATATCACTACTACACCACCACCTCTACAACACCACCACTACAACTACACCACCTCTACAACGCCAACACCACCACTACTATTCAATTCAATTCAGTTTTATTTGTGTAGCACAAATGCACATTGTCACAAAGCAGCTTTACAGAAATAAATGGATTCATAAAATTATATTGTAAATATGTGAATTTATCCCTAATGAACGAGTCAGAGGTGATGGTGGTGAGGAAAAACTCCCTGAGACGATATGAGGAAGAAACCTTGAGAGGAACCAGGCTCATAAGGAACCCATCCTCATCTGGGTGCAGCGGATACTGCGATTATAAATAAATCCCTTCTATTATTGTGCGCTATAAGGACAAATAGTGCAAATGTGCAACCAATAAATTCATCACAGTTTCCGCAAGACGTCCGGTTGGTTAAAATCTATCCACCGTCCACTGATGGAGTCCTGAGTATGAAGGTACACTACTACACCACCACCACCTCTACACCACCACAACTACAACTACAACACCACTACTACAACTACACCACCACTACAACACCACTACTACAACTACACCACCACTACAACACCACTACTACACCACCACCACCACCTCTACAACACCACTACTACAACTACACCACCTCTACAACACCACTACTACACCACCACCACCACCTCTACAACACCACTACTACAACTACACCACCTCTACAACACCACTACAACGAATTAACAAAAATAACAAATTAATGTATGTATTGTGTTGAGATGGTGTGAGCGTATTGCCTAAAGTACTACACCACTGTAACAGTCATGAGCTGGTTAAGTCCTAACACTCAGTGAAGGGAAGCTGTAAAGCTACAGCACACAGAGACGCTCTATACAACTGTGTGGTTTAAACTTTGTGGAAACAGTTTGGAGAAGAACCACATATGGGTGTGATGGTCAGGGGTGCACATACTTTTGGCCGTATTGTGTATTTACAAGGGTCTGAGCATCAAAAAGTTCAGAATAATACAGATTTAAGATCACAGGATAATATTGACAATAGGATAGCGTTAAGGTAATGTAACACACACACACACACACACACACAGGTATATAGTGTTTATGAGGACAGCCTGAAACCTCTGTGGTTAAGAGGAACCTCTTTCCTAACATCCTACCAGTGAAACTGATGTATATATAATATATCTATATATATAAAATATCCATCACTGCCTACGTTTACAGCAAATTCCGTTTAAGGTCTATATTCGCCAGTTTAATTACTATTTTTTAACACTAATTTAATGAGGACGTTAACACTTTAACCATCAAAAATACCCAACAACACCGCCTCAACACTGCCTCAACACCGCCTCGACCACACCGCCTCAACACTGCCTCAACACCGCCTCGACCACACCGCCTCGACCACACCGCCTCAACATTGTCTCGCCCACACTGCCTCGACCACACCGCCTCAACACCGCCTCGACCACACCGCCTCAACACTGTCTCGCCCACACTGCCTCGACCACACCGTCTCGATGACACCGCCTCAACACTGTCTCGACCACACCGCCTCGATGACACCGCCTCGACACGGAAAGGGTCGGGTAAGCATCTGTTCAGCTAAGCATCTGACAGCACCCACAGTTCCTTGCGGGCTGAGCTGCGCATATTTCTCCTTTCAGTGGATTTTCTGAAGAAGGTGTTTACATGCAACACTTTTCCGATTAAAACAGGCATATTCCAGGGACGGGAATCGGAATTTAAGGAATCAGAATATTGTCTTAATCCGAATCGGTCAATCGGAGTGCAGCGTTTATGTGACTCAATACTAATTCGAATATCGTCAAATTCTGATGAACATCGGAATATTGATGCGGATGTAAACGTAGTCATTGCCATATGACCCCACTTTAAAAATGAGTTCTGAGCATGAAATCATGGAACCATGGACATGTAACACACCTGAATGTTCACAGGTTTGCAGGGACATCAGTATCATGTTTTGCTGAGATGCGTATTTACAGGGACTGTAAACCTTACCTTGAAAATAGGTGTCAAATAGTAGGTTTAAATGGGGTGTTTTCTGATTGTTTGAACATTTCTTTTTTTATTATATATTAATGATTTAAAAATGGCCTGTTCAAGTAAGCTTTTGTTATGTGCAGATGATGCAACAATAATTGTGTCTCATGAGAGGAAGGAAAATGTTGAAAGTGAATTAAGTAGAGAGATTGAAGGGGTCTTTTTGCCATAATAAACTGTCTTTACATTTGGGGAAAACTGAAGTTATGTTATTCGGCTCGGCTGCTAAATTGAAAAAATGCGGTAGATTCAAAAATTTGTAATCGAATAAAATGTTTAGCAAGACAGGCGGCTTTCTTACTCAAACTTTAAAAATGTTGGCTGGTGCATTAGTGCAGTCGCACTTTGATTACGCTGCAGCGTTTTGGTATTGCGATATTTCAAAGAAATTAAAAAATAAATTGCAGAATGCTCAGAATAAGTTGTGTAGGGTTATTTTGAAAGTACATCCACTGATGCATTTGCGAGATGAACATTATAGGAAAATTAGATTTTAAAAGTCGAAAAAAGGGTAATTTTTCTAAAACTGGTGATGGTGTTTAAGATATTAAAGAAAATGGTTCCTAAGTATCTGTTAGAATATTATGTATTTGTAAGAGAGGTTCACTGTCATTCTACAAGGGCGAGTAGTAATGATATTTATCTTTGTAGGTTTAAGAGTGAATTATTTTTTATATACTAGCTCTGTTGCTTGGAATAAATCACCTGGGTGTATTCAAGAGATACAAGTTGATAGTATTTTTAGAAGGGAAGTGAAAAAATGGTTGTTTTATCATCGATGTTTTGAAGTTTGTGTGGTGAGTTTCTGAACTTGATACTGATTGCACTCCATTTATGATTAAATACCGAGGACCACAATGGAAATAAGCCGATGGCTTTTTTGTGTATTTTATCCTTGACATTTTTGAAATGAGTATGAATTAGTCTTTTTGGACCTTTTTGTATTTTGTTTTAAACATTGTGTCAAATAAAACAAACAAACTGTTTCTGTACAACACGCATAAACCAAAGGGGTTTACATGGTCAGATATGGTTTACTAAGACCAGTAACAAAAAAGCAATATATTTTGGCATACATAATTCAAATATTGGGGGGTGTTGTGGGGTGTTTAAGATTAAAACTCGTTATATTTCTTCTGCCATTGGACAATCTTTATATATAGTACGAGCTATGTCTGAAACTAATTGATATAATACCTTGTCTAATGTTAAGCTAATTCTGTTCATAGCTACACACCAGCCACCTGGATGAAATGTATTATTGTAAACAGATAGACGTAAATACTGGAGTATTCATGCGTCGTTCTCTCTCTTTACACCACCACCCAAATGTTGAGTCTGCTGTGTCATGATGTTGGGTGGTTTATGTGTTTTTGCAGTATTGTAATCTTCATTTCACAGTCATTACGTTAAAGATTTAATAAATGAAGGAAATCCAGCTCACGAGTTTGAATGAAATGGACATGAGCACTTGGTGTTTTTTTTAGAACTGCGAATTTAAATTACAGACAAGCGTGTCCTTAAAACCAGACCAATCAATGCTAAAAATACCTTACAGAAGGTTTCCGTTTCAGACCGTGTACTTCACACCCAGTTTCACTGCACAGAAACCTGACACAAAACCCCACCCCGTCACTAATGATGACATTCATTACAAAGCCTTTAGCGATCGATCTTTAGTTTAATTTATTTAAAGTCATCTGAACAGTTAAAACAGTGTCCTACGTTGTGGATTGTTCGAGAATGAAGAGCGGGGTGTTCCGCCTTACTGCTTTGTCCTCGCAACGCCGGCGAGTGACCCGGAGCTTTGGGCTTGTAAACCAG
>CM040989.1:242018-268051 GCA_022985145.1 Pangasius djambal
GACATGCATCCCATGCGAGTTCTCTTTCACATCCCAAAGAACACACCCCCGACCCTCAACGGTGACTTCTCCAAGTCCTTCAAGGAGTTTGTGGACTCGTGTCTGAACAAAGACCCTACGTTTGTAAGCAAAGTTTACACACCGTGTATCGTGTGCAGGGCAGCAGGGCGGAATTACAGCGAGTCTTAAATTTACATGGTCTTATAGTTTGGGTTTTTAGTATATTCTTAACTGAGTATAATTAGATTTTTGTTTTAAAAGTATTTCAGTGTGTAACAGAAAGAAGTGTGCATTAATCTACGTGCATTCGAGCTAGCTTACTCACTGACTCGTCTATATGGGGAAATATAAATTCAGTAATATCTGATGGAGAACCACAGTTACTCCTGCTGTTTAAACCCCGAGGACGTCAGCAGCTGCGAATAAAACATCTATAAAAGTGCCTGTAAAAACGCCTCTCGCACCCTGCGCCCTCTGACTGCGTGTTTCTTTCCGTCTGAGCCCCAGTAAGGAAAGTTTAGTAATAGGGCTGAGTGATGCGACAAAAATATCATATCATGATTCTGAAGACATTTCTATGATACTTTCTATGATCACAATATATATGAACAATTTCCCAGGAAAAAAAACAACAACAAACATTTGATACTTCATTTAATGTGTACAAAACTAAAATTTTTAGTTAAAAAAAAAAAAACTTCAGCTGCTTCCAATCAGTTTGTAATTATTAAAAAAACATAAAAATGTTAATAAAAAAGATAACGATATCCACAGTATCTCAGAAAGATGTCTTGTGATGTAATTTATCACGATATTGATATCATCGCCATATCGCCCAGTCCTAATGCGCATCACAATACTTAGGTTTGCTCACAAACTGCCAGCAGTACAGTAGTTCAATTTAATTAACAATATAAATATATAAATAATAATACATCTGAGCACATTAGCTATTAATCTAAGAACTCATGTTATCCAAAACTTGTCAGTCAGATGAGTTTGTTATATTTTAAGCTTAAATTAATCCAGAGAATTTCTGTCTCTCCTCGTTTCTCAGAGACCAACTGCAAAAGAGCTACTGAAGCACAAGTTCATTGTGAAGAACGCCAAGAAGACGTCCTACCTCACCGAGCTGATCGACAGGCTGAAGCGCTGGAGAGCTGAGGGCCACAGTGACGGAGAATCTGACTCAGACTCTGACTCGTGAGTAGTGCACCCTTTAGGCTTGTCCGATATATCGATTTATTCGTCTCTACTCTGTATTACACTGCCACGATCTCCAGCGATGTTCACACGATCATATCATATATAATATTATATCAGGGGACCTGCTGATGTTTACACATTTTGCGCAGGAGCTCCGCAGTTTAACATCGGAGTACGCTAGCACGAGTTCTCCCTCAGTAACACTCCAGAAGAGCGGTCTGTTTCTCCCAATAAAACAGGAGATGATCCAATCGACATAAGAGTCTGGAATGATTTGCGCAGGTGTTTAACTCGCACAGAATGTATAGAATGTTAATAATAACGGTAACTAGAAAGCCATATAAAAACGAATCACCTACAAATCCACCATCCAGCTGAGTTTCCGTGATTGTCTCTGCCTGTAAGCAGTTCCTGACCGCACATCTGGTAATATTATTACTCCTCCCTGCTCTCCTTACACCTGATCGCTTTCCTGTTGTTTTTTGAGACTGTTGCTTGTGGACGATTAAATTTGATTTTTCCTGATTTTTTTAAAATGATCAATTTTGAGAAATGAAAAATCAATATAACACACGTTTTAACCCTTTCTGTAGTTTTCTTTAAGCCACGCACGCACATCTGTTAAGCTAATTGTCAGTTTGGGGGTGAATTGAGGTAGACGGCTAATAGAAATGCTTTAAATTTAAATTCTGACTGCTTTTATCTGTTCGGCCCGAAATGTTCCTGAGGGACGTTCTGAAGGAAAGTGCTCTAGCGGTCAGTCGTAGAACCACAGATACCTTCCTATCGTGAAGAAAGTACACTGAAGGGGAAGTGTACAGAACACACACACACACACACACACACACACATTTTAATCTAAATGTTGAGTAAAATATTAAGATAAAAGCTGATGAGGAGGTTTATGATGTGCTTTTCGTGGTTACAGAGAGCCGAGCAACAGGGACGGCGACTCGTCCCCTGAGTGGTCCTTCACCACCGTCCGCAAGAAGCCTGACAAACAGTCCAACGGAATGGTGTCTCTCGTAAGAATTATACATTAATACTTATAAATATTCATATGTGGATGTGCGACAGAACGCTTCCTTTATTCCACTGAACTGTTTTAAGCTGTTTTCCTTCTGACATCAGGACCAAGCGGTACAGAAAAAGTCAGCCAGTCTGTCCACGGTTATAAGTCCGGTGTTTACTGAGGTAAGGGAACGAGTACGTCGCCTCATATCCCCATTACACTAACCGTTACTCTGACAGCCCCGAGTGCAGCAGCTCTTTAATCCTCGTGTAGTCTTAACATTATGTCTACTCCTCTTGTCCTAAGGGTCACGAAACCGTCACTAAACCCCTAAAATGAAGCTGTTTAAAATTCATTTAAACCCCAGATCTATTTTTCATGAAGAAATAATTTGTTGTTCATCACAAACTTTGAGAGTATCTGGGTTTTCCCTCTTCACAGCGCAGAAAGACTGCATTAATCACTGGACATCACTCGCTTTCTCTGCTGTTAAACGACAACACAAGGGTTAATATCATTCACGCTGATTCTCTGGTTAGCAGAACTTGTAGGCGATTTTTATTTATTTTTTTATTTCATTTTTTAAATATGAGACATAAGTGCAGTCTCAAGACTGTTGAATGATGAGATTTGACCTGAAGGTGCGCTGATGATGGGGCATCATTTACATTCATGTGAGAATAGAATATTTATGTACTTGTTTGATTAAAATGTATCTTAGTGTTAATTTAGCTCATCTTATAACGATAACCTTCATCACATAAATAAACCGTTATCATATTTATCATACATATGGCAAAATGTGTTGTCGGTTCACGACCCTTTACCCGTCCTGCTTCTGGCTGTTTCTGTGTGAACGCGTTTCTAACATCCCAAAACGCACAGTGCAGCGATTCCCAAAGGTGAGGTGCAGCGTGTCGCCTGTGTGTTAGCTAAAGGTGCGTAGAGTTGTGTTTTATTTACACTGTGCGTTTATTTTAGCTGAAGCTGCAGCACAGGGACGGGGACGTGAGGAGGAGTGTGGTGGAAGATCTGGAGAAGAGTCTGCACGCTGCTGAGGACGTCTGCCCTGGAATCACAGACAAGATGATCAGTCACATCCTAGAAAGGGTGCAGAGGTCCGTGTTAATCCTTCTCACACTTCTGTGCTTCTCTCATCTGATAATAAAGCTCACCGTTGCGTTCAGAAAAGTGACGTCGGTACAATAAGCACTGCGTAGTTTATTCTAATGTGCTAAACATTTTCATTATAAAACTCTGGCACACACTTTCACCTCGCTGAGAAGTTTAAAGGCTGGACTAAAGTTACTGTGACCTCTGACCCCATTTATTTATTTTTTTGCAGTCAAATCATTTGTTCATTTGTTGTTTTTTTTCTCTGTAATTTTTCCTGTAGGTTCTCTGCGAGTTAGTGCAGAAGCTGGATGACAAACAGCTACAGGGCTTCTACAATCTCAGCTCTTCCTGTTCACTGAACATTAATATTCTCACACACACACACACACACACACACACACACACACACACACACACACTCACACTCTCACACTCTCTCCACACACAGGGACAGGAGGGACTCAGGTTGCACACACTATATCATAACCAAAAAAGGAATTTCCCTTTTCACGAAAAGACATAAATATATATTTGTGTAATTGTATTTATATAATTTTTTGCCATGTGCTTTCGTTTTAGATTTTAGCTGGTGCCCAATGATGTCACTGTTATTTTAGATTATTATTTTACGACAGATTGTGAGTCACAGATGTGCTTCTAGGTTTTCTGCTGAGCATTAGACTTTTCAGTTCACGTATATAAATTTATATATATTTGCTGACCCTTTGCGATACTTTATTTTATGCTTCTGTCAGTAATATTTATGTGTGCGAGGTTGATTATCGGAACTTTTTATGCCTTAATTTTTAAATGAGGGTAGAATTTCTGTTATACACTCTACATAAAGTTACGTGTAGCATTACAACTGCTGTATGGGAAAACCTTCATATCACGTTAAAGAAAACATAGAAATATCTCAGAGAAAGCAATCCATTGAAAGAACGCAAAAAAAAAACCAACCTAGATTTTTAATTTTTATATATATATATTGTGCTTTTGCACGTGAAGTTATGGGAGAGGAATTTTGCTGTGCAAAGGAGGCTTCCGTTTCTGACACCTGAGATCGAAGATTATGTTTCATAAAGACAAGTTTATTTTCTAATCTTAAATTGGAAGTTTTTTCTTTATACCCCTCTCCTCCACGTCCGACATGACCGGTGTCGATAAATATTTTCTCCCTTCTTTGTTTGTGATGTCCATTTTTTTTAAAAAACATCTTGCAGTTTGAGCAGGTTTTTTTTTTTTTTTTTTTTTTTTTTTTAATAATGAGAACTATAGGAGAGATACTGTACTTCTGAAGGAAATGCACTGCACACACTTTGTATTGGGTGGGGAAATCTTACACACACACACACACACACACACTCTTTCTCTCTCTCTCCTGGTCCCTTGAATAGATCTGGAGGAGAAGGTGCACGTCTCTAGCCAGCGGAGGAAAAAATCCTCCACTACAGTTTCAGCGCTGGAGAGATTTGAGCTCCGTGTAAACAGCAGCGTAGGAACTTGTCCGACATACAAACTTCTGAAACTGGGAGCTTTTTGGGGGATAGTCTTAATATTATAGCCGTAAAATTTAGAACGTTTCTGCCAAGCTTTCTAAAGTAAACATAAGGGTGCCATCACTGGTATGGTGGTGAGGTGATCAGCGCTTCTGTTGGCTTGGAGAAGTTTAACGCCAACATTGTGCCTAAACTTTACTTCTCTATGTATATGTAATGTTTATTCTCTCTTTATAAAGCTTTAAAGGATTTCACATGATGCCAGACTGAGGTTTAAGAGCAATGAGGTGTTTCGTAGATTTTTATCATTATATATTTCTTTATAGATAGATATGTTGATACCAGACTAGGTTTTGTAAATGTTCTCTTTTTGTAAATGGTTTTTGAAACTGCTACACAGGTATCTGTCAAAGCTGTATCATATATATATGTAAAATATATCTATAGGCCTTTTTTTGCTTTAACTGTTACAGGCTGGTATGGTTTGACAAATAAAGATGTAAATTATGACACTGCACGAGTGTGTAGAGGTGTTTTCTTGTTTCAGTGATCTGAAGTAAAAGGTTCGAGGGTTTTGTGTGAACGCTTGTGCTGATCAGGGTGGAAAGTAATGAACTTCATGTTCTCTCAGTACTTTTTAGAGTATAATTACGTACTCGGGTACTTTTACTTGAATTCTTTCTAAACATAAAATATTTACATTTATTAACTGTGAAAGAGTAAACTAATACTAAAAATAATAACGCATTTGATTCTGCAAGACTGTCAGCCAGTTAAAAGACAGTACATGCACACTTTAAGTAATTCAATTTATTTAAAATAAAGCACTTTCTTGCAATCCACACAAACCAAAACCAAAATCTCAGCATTTCACAGTTTAACACCCAACCTGTGGAAACATGAGCATTAGTACATTAGCTAGCTGTGTGAGCTAGCCTAGCTAGCCAGACTGTTTTTTAAAAACTGTTTAAACTTAAAATGTGACTTTAATGATCTGTATTGATCATCTGCTGTGCTAAATATGTGGTAATGCTCAGGATAATGTGTAAGGGGTGGTTTTGTTTGAGAGCTAACTATGTAGCTAGAAACATGTGAGCTAGCTAGCTAGCTAGCTAACGAATTTAGCAAGCTACTGAAACCCCAGCCGTATTTGGCTAAGTTAGCTAGCCAGCTAATGTAAGCTACCTTTCTTTATATAGTGTTGGTGAGGGAGGTGGTGTTCACTTCAGCACAGCTCAGTGTTCGTTTACATCGTTGTTCAAAAAATGTGTTCCTCAGATATAGAACATTTCCAGATGTAGACTTTTTTTTTTTAAAGTAAATTATAAAGTAATTACTCAAGTAGTTTTTCACTTTCATGACTCAGTTACTCTTAATTGAGTAATTTTCTTGATCATTTTCTTGATAATTAGTACATCAGTGTTCAGTGTGTTCTGTACTTTTAGCTTAGCACCAAAATGAGAGAAAAAGTCAGCAGGTTTTAAAGTGTAAGTCTTCGAAGAATCCGCTAGATGTCGCTGCGAAACAACAACAACAAAAAAACCCAAACTGAGCAGACACTAAGACGCGCTCAGTAAAGTCACGTGATCCGATTTACTGCGTTTGGTTGATTCTGGTTGCATAATAGATTCTTGGTATAATATTAGATGTTAAAGTGGATTAGTTTAGTTAACCCAAACTATTTTCTGTAATATCACTATGCTTACATTTAAAATGTTCACTTCACTGCATTGTAGGGGTGTGTGTGTGTGTGTGTGTGTGTGTGTGTGTGTGTGTGTGTGTGATTCAGAAGCTTGTCCCCATGTTGTCTACACACACACTTCACTCTGTATAACAGAAGGATGATGCTGTTCTTGTTCTGCTCCATCAAGCTGGAGAGGACGCTCGATCACAGCTCGGCATCTGAGCATCCAGGGAAAAGGTGTCTCTCAATCAGCGATGAAGAATCGGCTCCAGTGTGCCATCAATCATCATCATCATCATCATCACCATCATCATCATCATCATCATCATCACACACACTTCACAACATGCTTCTGAGCTAGAAGTTCTAAACCACGGATCAGCTTCATGTTGTCTGTAAAGAATGACACACTCCAGGGCCGTGCTGATATACGAACATAATCCTGTCATCACGCCGAAGTGGATTATTTTCATACAACAGCACACCCCGAAGTGTGTTATTCCTCTTATACGACAACGATCACAATTTTTAGTTTATTAATGAATGACAATTTCCTTTTAACAGTTTATAGTTACATGAAATGTTGTGGGATGTCTGAGAAACGAGTGAGTTCGTGTTCTCGCTTACGTTATAGCAGCTATAAACAGTCGTTCCCTCAAAAGCGTCTCTTTATTCTCTCTCTGTGACGTTAATAAGACAAAAATAACGCAGTTTGTCGTGTTACAGAGAAACAAGCAAAGAAGCGTAAACTCCTCTGTCCTGAAGAGTCAGAAAACTTACTGACTGTTACAAAGCGCTGACACTGGAGACTCCTTCCATAAATGTTTGTTAAATTAACATCTGCTTGCAGAAAACATCACCACATCAATTATTATAGGTTAATCTTTATTAAATACATTTTTTTAAAAATCTGATCATTATTAGCATTAAGATAAATTCATTTGGAGTGTTCGCTGTACACGTCCCTGTGAATGAGCGAGGGTTTAGGCGTCTTTACACAGACTGACTGTTTTTACTGCTGAATTTATTAAACTGGCTTTTTAGATGAAATGAAAGACGCGATTAAAAATCAATACATTTCCACATCATTTTGGTGAAATGTTTTTGATTTCTTAAAGCTGAGCTGCTTCACATTTCTTATAAGATTTAAATTAAGTGTACTTTTTGTCTGCCAGAAGCGTTCACATGGACACAACACACGGAAACAGTTGAAGCAGTGGAGTCGTTTTATTTACTGACGTTTCTCGTGGCAGGTGATTGGGTCAGTTAAAGACCTGATGGAGCAGAGCGGATCGTCTTTGCTAAGCTATACTAGAACCTTTACGCCACGACCGCAGTATTCTTCATTCACAACGTAAATCATAGCTAACGTCATTTCCTTCCCCTCAGGTATTTCCTTAACACTAAACACAACCGTACAAAAAAAGCACAAGAGAAAACATAACCTCTCTTTTAAACGAAGCTATAACAACCTGCCTAAACGGCGTCTTGGTCCCTCAGATTGTGCACTGATTTAAGGTCAGTTGGCCCTGAGCCAGGAACGATCTTCGGCCATGTGCTAACACGCCAACATGCTAACACGCTAACACTCGACGCAATGGAACAGCAGGGATTAAATTTGGTCAAGGCACTGATCTGACTTGTACCAAGTCGTTGATAAACCTTTATGCATTTCAAATAGATAAACTGTCTTTGCGCTTTCATAAATAATATTTCATGAAAAGCAGTAATGTTCCGAAAACGGCGAAACGTTTCACTGTGGTGACGCCGAGTTAAAATCTCATGCGACGTGAACACAAACCTCTCGGTTTGCTTTTAGCGTAGATTCGGTGAAGTCTTGAGCTCATCACTAATGTTTTCGCTGTTGTGAATATCGTAAAACACGCTGCGGCGCTGCTTTGGCACACTTTTAAAAGACAGCCGCGTCCCAAAAATTAGCTTTTAAGAACAAACACAAAAATTAAAACTTCCTTTTCATTTCAGAGAGATCGTTACAAAAATGTGTATACTGACAGGAAAGTAAATAAATCAAAGGAATAAATATGATTCGTATCTCTTGTTCTCTCTCTCTTTGTGTAATACTTTGAACAATGAAATATAATAATTGTTGCTAATGAAATGAAAAAATATCTAGTAGCATAGAAAAATAAATTTCCTTAAATCTTTTTCAAATAAATATCCATCATTTGCAATCTTGTGAATACAATCCAGTAAAAAAAAAAACAAAAACAACGTGAAACATCTTGTCAAAGAAAAAATACCGATCTGTCCTCAGAATGTCACTATTACCTGTAAACATAACACATATCATTCCTGCTTTGCTTTTTTTTTTCCCCTCAAGGAGCTTAATATACAAATTTAACAAAATGTGTGAAAAACCAAAACGGTGCACGGATCTACACAACACAGCAAACTGGAAAATGGAGTCGAGCTGTTAGCTCCGGTTGGCTTTTTTTTACAACAGGGAGAGATGAAGGAGCACTAAACATTTTATAAATCAGGTTCGATGCCCATGTGGGTGTAGAGGTGTAGGTGTAGGTGTAGAGGTGTGGGTCTAGAGATGTGGGTGTGAGTGTGGGTCCAGAGATGTAAGTGTAGAGGTGTAGGTGTGGGTGTAGAGGTGTGGGTGTAGAGGTGTGGGTGTAGAGGTGTGGGTTTAGAGGTGTAGAGCTGTAGGTGTAGGTGTGGGTGTAGAGGTGTGGGTTTAGAGGTGTAGAGGTGTAGAGGTGTAGGTGTGGGTGTGGGTGTAGGTGTAGGTGTAGCTGTAGGTGTAGGTGTAGGTGTTATCAGAGAGAAAAAGCAGAAGAGAATCAGAAGAAAGACCTTCGTTCTCCTTGTCGTGTTTCTGAGGGTTTGTGCCAGCGGCTGTGTTTCTGCTGGTCTGAGCTCCTCGTGTCGGCTTTTGCTCAGTTCTGTGGCCTTCGTTCAGAAGAAACCTTCCTTCCAGGCGCTGCTGTGGACGAGACACGTGCAGCACTGCCACCAGCTCTGGCACTTCAGCGGCTCCACGGTGGCTTTGGCCATCATCATCTTGGAGCTGGAGCAAGCTGCAGCCGACTGATTCTCACTTTTCTCTGAACTGCTGAAGAAAATACGGGTAAGTAAGAGAAACGTAATAATAATAATAATAGCTCACTTTTTTGGTTAGATGTTTATTTATTGAAGCTGCTCAGGGTCGCGATGGATCCGGAGTCAATCCCGGGCGATTTTCCAGCCCAGTCCACCTACGGCCATGTTTCTGGGAGGTCGGAGGAAACCGGAGAACCCGGAGGAAACCGGGGCGCACACGTGGAGAACACGTGAAACTCCACACAGAGAGTAACCTGAGCTCAGGAGTGAACCCCGAGACAACAACGTTACACGCCGTACCACTACATCACGCTCGTCCTCGGGTCATTCTCATCCACCCGCGTGGCGGTCCTGTACGGTACCACACCGAATTCTCCTTCAGAACGTTAACCATCACATTAATGACCCAGAACTCGCCTGTTCTCTGTGCGATCGCTCGGCCTGTTCTCTCTCCTCTGGTTTACGCTGTGATGTATGGAATGTTTTGTCGTTACGATGTGCTGCGGTTTATTTCCGCGTCGCTCTCTAACGCCGCCTGCAGTAAGAGGCCCCGGGTGTGTAAACTTTCGGCTTCTAAGGATTTTATATCATTCTAACCCTCCACACAGCACATGGACTACGATGAAGCAAAGTTTGAGCTGTGTGTTCTCCGTGTCCGTGTGAGGTTCCTCCGGGTTCTCCAGTTTCCTCGCTGAATCAACCTCTGCTGGGTGTGAATGAGTGTGTGTGTGTGACGCGTCACATCCCTGCCTCACACCCAGCGTTCCTGGGAAAGACTCCGGATTCACAGCTCTGTCCAGGATAAAGTCTTCTTTAATGTGAGGTTTTGATTTGGACACGTTTACTCGTAGCTACTTCAATGTTTCAGGGGTTTCTCTCGGTATTCTCCGTTCAGGTTTCAGACTTCATCAGCGATTCCACTGCTGTCATGGCTGTGTGTTTACTGAGGACGAGCTCCTCAGCAGCCTTAAAGTCGCCGAACAGACCAGAAGTCGTGAATAATTGTGGGATATATTATTATTATTTTTTTCTTTCTTGACTCATCTCCTCTCAGTATTGTAACATATTATATAATTTTTAAAAATTATATAAAGTCATTAATCAAGTATAGCCTTAAAAGAAGTCTATAAACAGAATTCCTTGCTCACTCGGTACCTGAATAAAAACCCTGGGATTCTGATAGACGTGAAATTCTTTCTTTGGTTTTCAAGCAGCGGCTTGTGACCGGAGAGTTTGGTGCTGCAGAGCGACATTAATGACGACATTAAATCACACCTGACTTCCAGCCAGTGAATTTTTAGTGAGACCCCGTAACAGCCAGTCGACAGCATCCAGCCATCCAGCGTGCAGTCTAGCAGCCCGTGTCTACACACACCTTTGCTCAGGTGTGTTTCCTGTCAGAGAGATGTACTGTACTGTGCACAAGTCTTAGACACTTAGACACTGTCAGGTTTCCTAAGAATCTTGGAGAAGCCACCTCGGCTCTTCTGGAGACTCCGATGGTCTAAAACGTGGTCTACTACATAATATTTTACTTTCTTCACAAATGTTTGTAAATCAAAAAGTGCTTTTTTTTTTTACTGATGCAGTAATACACAAGACATCAAATAAACACCTAAAGTGAAACTGGTATTAAAAAATTCGGGTGTTTAAGACCTTCGCACTGTACTGCATGCTGTATTTTTAACCCTTCAGAAGAAGAAGTAAAGAAAGTGTCAGCTTTGTTAGTTTATGCTCGAGATGCTCTTTAAAAGCACTTTATTAAACTGTGCTCCACTGTTTAGTTCAAAGGAAATTCAGATTATTGAGAGTGCATGATGTTTTAATATTGTATATTTGTGAAGTGAAGCCCAGACAGTCCAGGATGTTAAATTGGTGTTTACATTTATTTGACTCATCTGAGAATACAATGATTTTTAATAAAAACATGTGCCTGAAGTCACATTAGTTCGTGTAGATAATCCACGGTGCATCTCTCTCACCCTCGTCTTCATGGCTTGATTATTATATCATACCTTAAAACATACCTTTTTAACTAAACACCATACAGAAACTTCGCGTACATCATTTCAAAGCTACTAAAACAGACAAGCTACAGGCTTTGGGTTCTCATAAAACAGCTCCAAACATAAATGGTATTTTAAGCTGAATTTGTTGTACCCTTGTAGGTAATATTTAGCAAAATAAATGTTTAAAAGTTCTGTTCTTCTTATGATTGCTATGCTGTGGGGTTTGGCTCAGATCTTAAATACTACAACACATGACAGGAGGGAGGCGAAGCCTATTCGCACACCAACCCTGCGGATATCGATAAAAAACTACTTCCACACAGAGAAACCAACACAGTCCATCAACTGGTCTAAGAAATCATAGAGTCAAATTCAAAGCTATAATAATAATAATAATAATAATAATAATAATAATAATAATAATAATAATAATAATAATGAGGGAAAAATACAAATACAGGAATATGATAAAAAAAAAAAATCCAAGAACATAATTTGAATGGTCCTACAGTCAAAGGATAAAAAAAAAATGTTGGCAACACGATTGGAAAGTCGATCCTCACAATCGGACTGCGTGTCCGAGGTCCCCGGCAGTGTCTTTGGTCCGTTTACGAAATGTCAATGAGGAAAACGACAGGAAAAGAACCAAAAGTAAATGGCGATGTCACTATGACGATGGAGGACAAGTCCACGTTCAGCCTGCGATGTCGTGCTCATAAATTAACTGAAAGGGAAAGAAAATGACAAAAAAACAACAAAATGAATGACAAAATGAAAGTGAAATGAAACATGGAGTGGACTCATGCACAAATAAGGTCATGAAAATTTCATCATGTTTAGTAAAACACACACACACACACGCACACACGCGCACACACACGCGCACACACGCGCACACACACGCGCACACGCGCACACACACGCGCACACACACGCGCACACACACACGCGCACACACACGCGCACACACACGCGCACACACACGCGCACACACACGCGCACACACACAAATCTGGTCAGCAGTGGTCCCTGATGTTAGCTTTCCACTGTTCTGTGTGTGTGTGTGTGTGTGTGTGTGTGTGTGTGTGTGTGTGTGTGTGGTTCTGTTTTGGTTTCTCTTATTAAAAACACCTAGCTGCAGCTAAAAAAGAAAGATTTAACAAAAAAGCAGAATAACTCACTTCTTCTTGTCCTTGTCCTTCTTGAGCGGCTGTGAGAGGGGCAGCGTCTCGGCCGCCACCTTCCTCCTGTTGAAGGCGTTCATCTCCTCCTCCAGGTCCTTCCTCTTCTCCTCCACCTTCCTCTTCTCCTCCTGGTGCATGCGCTTCAGCTGCTCAAACTTGTCGTGAAGCTGGAAGAGAATCCGATAACACACACAATCTCACATCAGCATCTGCATTCCAGAGAGACGGAGCGAGACGGAGGTTCGAGACGCCGCGCCGCCGATGCGTGCGATAGGAGGGACGTGGACGCGGCGCTCTGGAGCTCCAGAACCTCTCACCCAACAAATACCACATTTAAGACTTTTAAACACGTTGGTCTTCTTCTGTTACCTCAGCAGGTCACTACAGCAGCGTACAGTTTCACAAAACAGACAATTTCCTCCAAGTTCCTGTGGTTCTTTCTTCTAAATAAACACAATTTCTTGCTCATTTCAAAGTTCTAACGCTAATAAAAAGAAGAATTTCCAGCAGGATTAAATGAAGTCTTTATTTAGGAGTGTGTGTATTGTGTTTAGACAGAATGTAAGATTTCAGTTGAAATTCACGTTACTGTATAAATGTATCTGAATGCAGCGGCGTGGGACGGATGTGATCTTGGTAGTTAATTAGTAAATTAAAATTAATGAAGTCAATTTGAAAGGGGCTTTAAAAGATACAGAGTGCAATTAAAAGAAAGAATGTGTGTTTCAGTTGGTTTCTAAACAATGACAGCCACGTACACGCGACGTCAGGTCCAAGCTTCCAAAGCTTCACTTCCTTCATCTCACAGAGGTTTAGAGTCTATACGTATGGATTCAGGAGGCACTGAATAAAGATTTGCTTTTTACAGTGACACTGATTACATGCGGAATGGAGCTACATCAGCTCTGACATCAGTTTATCATTTTCACACAGCACGATCAGAGAGGACTTGCGTGAGGAAACATCTTTACAAGAGAAATGGTTCTGTACATCATTCTGTACACACTGTCTGCACTTAGATTAGAAATGTATTAGATTTAATTCTGCTAATTTTCTATAAAACAAGATTTCTGTGGCTGTGGAGTATTTTAAACTAGCAACCCTGGCATCCTGTCTTTATTTTTCAACATTTGTTGAATGTCTGGTACATATTGTGGAGCTCTGCACAACTAGCTGATCATAATTCATGGTGTTGTAGTTGTTTTTTTGGCCACTCAGAGAACGTAAACGCATCTACAGTGCATTTAATTCATGCTTCATCTCAACTTCTATCTTTAGAGGATTCACAGGATTAGTTAAGGTAGCAAGCTAAGCAATTTTCTTGGCAAACACTAGCCAGCAGTGCTGTTAGATTAGGCTACATGTCTGATGGAGTTTAGTGCAGAAACAGTGTACTGAAAACTTTATATACAATAAACACAAATCAGACCAAAAACACGTGTTAAACTACTGGAGCTACGGAATCAGCACCGAAGTCTTTCTCCAACATGTAAACGAACAGTAAAAGCCATCACACTGCTCACCTCTCTCTCCTTTTCCTTCAGCTCAGCCTCGGTCTCTTTCACTTTGTTAACAAACATCTGCCTCATCTCCTCTTCCTTACGCTGCAGATCACCGAGGAACTCTTTCCTCTTAGCCTCGTAGGTCTCCTGTAGACTACAGAACACACACACACACACACACACACACACACACACATATATACTCATTCACTGCACATATTTTCAAATGAAATATATCACTTCTGGTCATACCGTCTCCTCCTGTCTAGTTACACGAGCCATTTTATTTTTCAAAACACAGAAACGACTGGATCTGACAATTTTGCATCTGCAGAGATTCAGTGCTCCATGCAGCCATCACAAATGAACTACTTCCTGTGTTGTTTGTCAGAATCCAAAAAAAAGAAGACGACGGTATAACGAGATAAATGAGGCAGATGGATCTGGTTTTCAGCGTGAAGTCTGAGTGACGAACAGCGCGACGTCTGAGTGAGTGACGAACAGCGCGACGTCTGACTGAGTGACGAACAGCGCGACGTCTGACTGAGTGACGAACAGCGCGACGTCTGACTGACGAACAGCGCGACGTCTGACTGAGTGACGAACAGCGCGACGTCTGACTGAGTGACGAACAGCGCGACGTCTGACTGAGTGACGAACAGCGCGACGTCTGACTGACGAACAGCGCGACGTCTGACTGAGTGACGAACAGTGCGACGTCTGAGTGACGAACAGCGTGATGAACCTACCTGAACGGCTGGCTGTCAGGGTCGGTGTCTTTGAAGCCCATTTCCTCCAGTTTGCAGCGTCTGTAGAGCTCATAGTGGCGGGTGTGTGTCTGCTCCCGCAGGTCCTCCATATTCACACGAATCAGCATCTCCCTCAGCTTCACAAAGTCACAGTGACTTTCATTCTCCACTACACACACACACACACACACACACACACACACACAATCAGTTTGGAATTTGACCATTTCTAACAGTCCATAACAACACAACAGTTTTGGACGATTCAGTCATATATTGCGATTTTTTAAAATGCTAAATTGCGAGCAGAGAAAAATCAGCATCACACAAACCTTCAAAACTTCTAATTAAATCTCATCCAAAAACTCCAGGAGACGGAGTATACAGCTTTTTCTTAGGGGGATGTAAAGACAGAAGAATGAACACATCCCTTTAAACCATCAGCACTCCTTCCTGCAGCTGCACCGATTCCATCACAAATTTACAGGAAGAAAAAAAACCTAAAACAGGAAAACTAGAGCATCTGAAACGAGCGTCTCAGGCGTATACACCATGTACACCACTGCTGGGGGACTCATTCTGACTGAATGAATAATGCAGAACATGTTTTGTAGCAGGAACGCTCATACTTAGATGCTCCAGAAGAACTCGGTTAGCAAGACACAAAATGGCCTCCTGGAGCACACATTAATGGTAGAGACAAATCTGTTGGCAAGATATCTTTACACAATCAGCGCTCAGATTTGTACAGAATTCATACAATTCAGCCTTATGGTGTTATTTTACGGATGAAGTGGAGCTTGGGGCTGTCACAGGGCGAGTCTATCAAACTGTGACACATGACTGGAAATGTGGGCTGAAAAGAAAACAGCAGGACCGAATCCCGAACGTTTTCAGATAGCGTTTTATTTTTACTTCACTCACAGTTTCAGAGAGAGAAATGATCATCAGGAGTTCCTTGTAGATCTGTTTAATAAAATGTCCCTAAATAACGAGAAGTCACTCATCTCTAGCAGATCTCAAACCTTTACCAGTTACAGCAATTCCATCGGTAATGATGTTTTCTGTCACTTTGGGAACAGCGGACTGAAGAGCCAAATGAAAATGGAAGTCAAACCCAGGAGCAGAGAAATAAATTCCCAGTGGGAAGACACAGCGCTTTACATTCCAAGAAAAAAATACCAAAAAAAAAAAAAAAAAAAAAAAGACCCAGAGAGGGAGCGGAAAAGTGGAGGGATCCAGCTGGACAAACTGCAGGCATGGGAAAAACACTTCCTAAAAACTTCAATAGGCAAAAAACCCTGTCTGCTGCCCAGAAACAAATATTTAACCCTCGCATCGCCGCCACTTCCTGTGCAGTTCCTCCGGTTACTGAATCGTTAGCAGTGTTTTACGTTAATCATAATTTTTTTATTTATTTAATAATAAAAAAACTAACCAGGAAACTGCTGATTTCACGTTAAAATTTTGTACTAAAAAAAAAAAAACAAATAAAAAAATTGTTTTTTTAAAAAGCAGCACTACTGTATTGGCGGGAAATTGTTCACAAACTTATATATCGTGATTCATATTGTGCATCGTAGAAAAAATCGTAAAGAAAAACCCAACTGAGGCTCATAAGAATAAAATACCAATCTATTAAATCAAAAGAGAAAAACAAGCTGCTTAATTATGCAATAAAGAAAAAGATTAAACACCATGTCAACTTTTCAATCTGTTAATTTTCAGAATCAGAATTTTTTTGTACGTGTGTTTACACTATGACGCTCTACAAAAACGCTTAAAAATAAAGGTTCGGCTGTAACGCTGGGGGAAATGAGAACGTTTTTTCCTCTCCATTCAAAACCTTGCCGTGTGCTTTTCTGAGACTGAGACTGAGTTTAAGACGAACACCTGAAACCTGCTAGTATTCTGAACTAGCCTTAATTACACACGTCTTTTTATAATTTGAACAGTGACACTAAACGTCACTTTTCGCATTTGGATAACTTTAGTTTGGATTACACAGAGCATGCACGTTACCGGAGATTTTAAATGGTTAGAGTGTGAGGTGAGATATTATTTATATTACAGTAATCTCCAAACTGGAGGAATTCACTCAGATTTGGTAAAAATCTTTGCATGTTAATGCAGCTAGTGTTCAGTTCCACAGCATTACATAAGGAGAATAAATAACCTTATCTGAAATCTAAGTGCAGCTCCAGTCACGTCCCTGGAGAGCGTACAGATCAGCAACCGAAAGAGTTTTGGGAAATCCTGAGCAGGAAGAAAATCTAAACCCACGGCATATAAATAGAAAGGTCAGGGGAGAAATATCAGCCGTCTCCTCCATCATGGTGTCAGGAGCTGATGGTTAACAGATATTAAAACAGATATACAGGACTCTTTATTTTACACTAAAGATCACCCTAGAGATGGAGAGATGGAGAGATGGAGAGATGGATGCATTTCCGAATCGCCCAGGCTGAAGGTTATTTAAGGGAAAATATTATTAGCGCATAAAAAAGTCTATTATGTGACACAGACACGTCCACGTGAACAGAAACCCCATTTTATTAGCTACATCCTGTTCTCATCTTGCCGTCTCTCCGACGTGCCACGGCTAATGACGTGGCCTTTCCTCAGCCAGCACTTTCAGCAGCTGAGTGAGCAACGCATTAATTACCTCCCACTCTGCACACTTTATCAGCTCTGTGGACAAGAAGATTGTTTTACCAAAGAGCTGTTAATTACCCAGAAACAACCCAAAGCTTCCCTCAGGGGAGAGAAGCAGCACAGTGGTGCAGTGCTGTGTGTGTTTGGAAAGATTATGTTAAAAAAAAAATAATAATAATAAAAATAAAATCAAATAAAAACATTACCTTGGACGACGCCCCAGGGATACTGTCTGGCTCGGACCGTCTTGTTCCCGACCTTGACCTCCTCAACACTGCCCACTACAGCGAAGGGTAGATGAGCCTGACAAACACACACACACGCAGCACGCTGAGGAAGAGCAGAGCTCACTGCTCACCTGTTTAAAGGCTTCATCAGAACTTTTCAAACATTTCTGGTTTACAAAGTCTTAAAAGAGAAAGTTTGATCATCCAGCAGATCATCTGTTCACACTCTCCATTTAGACCCGCCTCATTTTAACACACGTGAGTATGACGTGTGTATAAATTTCCAGGCAAATTCAAATCACAGAAGCTCACAAACGTCATGTTTTAGACGATCTTTTTTCTCTCCCGACTCAATAATCATACTTTTACAAAATGAACTTCCAATACACACTAGCTTTAAAAAGAAGTGTGTGAGAGGCTGTTTTTAATTCCGCTCCTACAATTATTGTATTTGGTTTGTACCTTTTTAAACTAATTTTATAACAAATTAAATTCCCAAATTACAGACCTAAACAAACTCGTATCCTGATTTAACCCCGCGCGACCCGGAGCAGGACGTTACAGATAAACGAATGGATGTAGATGCATCTTTGACATTCAGGTTAATGAATGTGGTCTTTCTTCTTCTCGTGAGATTTATCTGACCGCTCACTTCATAACTAACCGCTTTAAAAACACCTCCCGCTGGATATCAGTCCCCATGCAAACCCAAGCACACACGCCGTGAACCTTTACAGCAATCTTTCTTTAAAAAGACAAAAAACAAAAAAACGAATAGTGCATCTCTTCTCCATATTTGTATTTGTATCTGTGTAGAACACATGATCTGTTCATTCTGAATAACGTATTCGTGCTGGCTTTCTTACTCTTTTCTTTGTTAAAGTAATTTCACATGATTACTCAGAACAAAGAACAGCAGCCACCCAGAGCAAAGTTCATAAGCTAATTAACGGATAATAACTCTTCATTAACGCTTCATTATGAGCTCCATCCCATCCCTTTAACTACCAGAAACTCGGGTGTGTTTTTGTACGTCTATTAATTCATCATTTTTCACGCCCAGGCGGTTTTCTGTAAAGAAACAAGAACTTACATTCATGGAGGAGTTGATCTCGGCCACCGCTTCATCATCCGTGGGAAACTGGTAGATCTGCACGCCGTTGCTCACCAGCTCGCTCATGATTTTAATCTTGAACTTGTGAAGTTCGCTCTTGGAAATTGTGTCAGCTTTCGCAATAATGGGAATGATGTTCACCTGTAGACAGGACATGACCATCACCTCGTATTAGAATCAGATAAATAGCTTTTAATATTTTCACGTCATGTACCAAAGATTAACGAACGGATCTGTGAAAACATTTCCACTCTGATAAATTAACAAAGAAAATAATAACAATAATAAAAAAAAGAACCAAAAAACAAGATTCCCAACAGCAGACTTCTGGTCGAACACGTTTACTAAAACAAACGTGAGCCTGAGTATTAGCTGGTGTGCTGAACTGGGTGTGTTAGAGTCGGTACAACACTAAACCACGACGCACCGGTTAGATCAACTTTTCACCTCCACATGCAAACACAGTGTGTGTGTGTGTGTGTGTGTGTGTGTGTGTGTGTGTGTGTGTGTGTGTCTTAAATGTTTGCTAGAAGACTTCTGAATAAACTCTTGCGTTTTTTCAATAACCTGTTAGCGAACAGTAGATGCACTGCTCTCATTCTGAATTTTCCAAAATGTACGTTATGCTGCTGAACAGCGTGAAACACCTGATGCATGATGGCATGGTGCTTTAGGACAAGTGTCCTGTGTTCACGTATAAGATCTGTGCTCCATTTCAGTCAAAATAATGTTTTGTAAACATACTGTATACACACACACACACACACACACACACACACGATCATTCATCAGCCAATCATGTGGCAGCGGCACAATCTATAATCTATCATGCACGTACAGCAATCCAGCTGAGTTTCCGTGATCGTCTCTGCCTGGTAAGCAGTTCCTGACCGCACAGCTGGTAAAATTATTACTCCTCCCTACTCTCCTTTCACCTGAAATGGTGGAAATGCTCACTTTCCTGTGTACAGGTATAAGTCTAATAACCACTACAGTAGTGTCAAAGGCACAAGCGGTTTGTCTGTACAAGTTACAGAAATAGTTACTGCTAATTAGTCACTTAAAGTAGAGTTCCACAGCAGAGACACAGCTTCAGCTGAGATGAAAAAGAAACGCCCACTCGCTGTTGTGCTGGAAACGAGAGAGCTTACTTCATCCTCGCACATGAACAGCTAACACACAGAATTTAAACATGCTCTATTACAGAAAGTAGCCAGAATAACAATCTCTTCGTTTTCTCTAATGAAAGCAAATATAGAAAGTGCAAAACATAACTCATATAAACTGCGACGTTTATTCACAAGGCATTTCCTGTTTAACATTTTTTCCTCCTAAGCGTGGAGGACTTGTGAGATATGAGAATCTCCAGAGGACGTTCTGGCTGTTAGCCACTTGCTGAATATCACAGTACCATCTGTTCAGTACGTCAAAACACACGCGGTAAAGCCAGAATCCCGGTGCTACACCCTGCCATTTCTCACTCTCCATCAGCCTCCATGCTGTCATCACACCCCCTCAGTCCCACACCGAGAAAATGAAAAATTGATCTGAACCAGTAGAGACCAGCGGAAGCGTCCTGTCCCTGATCGTCCAGCGTGAGCTGATCGATACTTCATCCGATATCAAGTACATTTCACACTGCGAGATGCGACGAAGCCACGATGTACACGCACACATCCCGCGGAAATCAACAAGTCGTTTATTTCATCATAAAACAGATGAATGCTGGGATTAGAAAATCTGAACGCTATAAAAATTTGAATCGATACGGTAAACTTTCAACACATCAAAAATAATCATTGCTGGTATACGTGCTTTAGGTTTCCAGTTTAATGTTTGATTAAAACGATCAACATTATAAAAGTACAATAATTGGATGATAACAGTGTGAGTGTTTGTGATCCACTCAGCAGAGTAGATCCTCCCATCTGCCGCTATGAACTTCCCAACCTGGATTCCCGTGTGCCGGGAAGAGAAACCTGGCTTTTGGAAGAGCCGTTTGTTCAACAGCGGTTAAAAGCAGGAATAAACAGAAATGAATCCGGAGATCACGGGTTCGAATCCCGATGATGCCACAGCTATCCGTGGCCAGGAGCGAAACGGTCCGAGCTCTCGGTTTGTAGGAGGAGCAGACTCTCTCTCTCCTGTCAATTCACTTCAGCGTTGTTGGCTGCTATTTAACATCAAAAGTAGAAAAAGATCTGACATGATTTATCCTTGTTTCATTTTTTTACATCAGAAAAAAACCTGCAGTTTTTAAGAGGGGTGTGTAGACTTTTAACATCCGCTGTACATTAGCACAGTCCTGCTAAACCAAGTACAAGATAAACCTCAGTAATGTGCTGCCAGTCTGCTGTGTATACCTTACTGTCCAGCTTCTTCATCGTGACTAAATCCAGAGACTTGAGCGAGTGGCCTGTGGGAGCGATGAAGTAGAGGCAGATGTGGATTCTCGTGTCGTGGTAGTTGAAAAGCGAGCGCTTGATTTTCAGCTCTTCCTGCAGGTAGTTTTCAAACTGTGTGTCGATGTAATCAACAATGGGCTTGTAACTGTAACGACAAAAAAAAATATTTTGGGAAAAAAAATATTGAAAAACATAAGACTGAAATGATGTTATTAAGCAAAGATCATTTAAATCCGTTACAATCCGTTTTATTTTCTTTCTAGTTTAATTGGGGAAGAATTTTTTTAATCCGACCCTCCTTCATTCCTTTAAGACTGCTTCACATTTTCCTTGTGGCTAACACATGTTCCTCGTATCTGAGAAAGCTATCTAACTTCACATAACCCTTCCAGCAGTGTGTTTACAATGCTCGACCTTTCCCTTTGCTTCTCCAGGGCACATTCCCAGCATGCATCTCTTGTGAACTTTTAAAGCCTCTGCTGCAGAATGTAGAACGCAATTTCAAGTGCCATTCCCAACTAGAACATCAAGGGAGTACACACACACACACACACACACACACACACACACACACACACACACACACACACACACACACACACACACACACACACACACACACACACACACACTTTCTCTCGCTCTTTGACCCCTTCACTCAAAGGGTCGGTGAAATAAGGATGAACATTTCCTCTTCTTCCCTCCTCATCTGTCTTTCCTTGTATAAGACACTCAGACTCCAGTCGGAGGATTTTCTCCAGCTGTCTCTCTGCGTCTCGTTCCTTATGCATGTTTAAGGGTTTTATTTATTCCCATCTTCAAGCAGAAGGGAAATGTTTGCTAGACAGCACATGGTGTGCTGAGGTCATTAGTGAAAAGTGTGAAATGTTTCAGAAGCATCGCTGGGATTCTGGCAGCGGTGTGGCTCACTTTCTCTTCTACATTCATGCCACTTTGATATTTAAGACTAGTCAACGAAACGAGATATTTGTGAACGTTTCTGAGTGTTTGTGAAATCGTACCTCTCTTCTTTGTTGATCTGGTCTCCGAAGCCGACCGTGTCTACGATGGTGAGCTTGAGGTGGACGTTGCTCTCCTGCAGGTCGTATGTTCTCGGCCGCAGGTACACGCCGTTCTGGTAGTGACTGGCTTCTTCGTTCTCGAACATCGTGTTGAAAAGCGTGTTCATCAGCGTGGACTTGCCGATGCCCGTCTCCCCTAAACGACAAAGTGGTAAAGGAGTTTAACAGGCGACTTTTCACCTAAAGTAAAAATGTTAAAAATGTAGATCAATTAGTAAACGTGACAAGTTTAAAAAAAACAGTGATTAGTGATTCACCACGCTGCCTTGTGTCTAAGATCAGGCCTGGATCTCAAACAGGTTAGTGTTAATATTACTGTTTCTCCCAGACGACAGACTCTGTGTAACAGGAGAGGTTTGTGTATGAAGCTGTAGAAAGAGGTGCGTACCCACACAGAGGATGTTGAAGCAGAAACCCTGAGACACGGATTTGCTGACCAGCTGATCGGGCAGACTGTCAAAGCCGACATGTCCGCCCAGACCCAGGTTCCGCTTCTGCTCATCCTGCAACAAAGTCACACAAATGATTACGTTTACGCTCGAAAGACTCGATCACTCAACGCTCAGGACTCTGGATCCTGAAAATCACTACACAAACACCGAGCGATGCATTTCAGTACTGCTGACTGCGATCTCAAGACAATTCAGCATCTATTTTTGATACTTTGGACAAAAATTACATTATTAATGGTCATTAAAAAACTAAAAAAAATAAACAGGAAAAAAAAATGAAAAGAAAAAACAAGAGAAAAGAAGTAAATGACGTCTGAGTCTGATTTGCTCCTTGATAGCAGTCTGCCACACGCCATAAATTTAAATATATTATTTTAAAGCGAAAAACTTTTGACCAATTCATTTAGAAATAAAAGCAAAACAACACACACGGATCAGAAAAGATTCACACACTGATGTTCGACGCTCGAGTCTGAACTCAAACCATTACTCATCTCTCTCTCTCTCTCTCTTTATCTCGCTCTTTATCTCTCGCTCAATCTCGCTCTCTACATTCACCCCCTCCCTTTATTTGTTATTTTCCCAGGGTGCATATTTACCAGCTGATGTCATCAGGCTCGGTGGAGCAAAGCGACGGTGTTCAGGCAAGCTGAAGTCTGATACGCAAAAACACGGCTCGCTCTGTGCTGCTTTAAACACAGAGGTAACAAAAAAAAGCAAAAAAAAGTGAAAAAGCAGCTGCACGTGTCAAACCCAGATATTCACAAGCACTCGCTATTAAACAGAGGACTTTATTAACAAGTGTTGTGTTTGTGTGTGTGTTCATGTATGTGGCTGGAGTGTGTGTGCCTGTGCGCGTGCATGTTGGTGTGTGTGTGTGTGTGTGTGTGCACATGTGTGTGATGTATGTGGTTAGAGTGCGTGTGTGTGCCCGTTGGGCTGTTTGTGTGTGTGTGTGCGCGCGCGTGTGTGTGTGTGCGTGCGTGTGCCCGTTGGGCTTTTTGTGTGTGTGTTCATGTATGTGGCTGGAGTGTGTGTGCCTGTGCGCGTGCATGTTGGTGTGTGTGTGTGATGTATGTGGTTAGAGTGTGTGTGTGTGCCCGTTGGGCTGTTTGTGTGTGTGTGTGCGCGTGTGTGTGTGCGTGCGTGTGTGCCCGTTGGGCTTTTTGTGTGTGTGTGTGTGCGTGCGTGCGTGTGTGCGCGCGTGTGTGTGTGTGTGTGTGTGTGTGTTCACCAACACCTGCCATGTTCAGCTTTGACACTCAGTAGACTATGAACAGGATTTGTAACTGATATTTAAAGGCAGAATCAGAGCTGTGTACTGAATATCAGATTATTATTCAGCGCTGATCAGATCAGTAGCTCGGCACGAGACGAGGGATTTCACGTCCAGGTTCACTGACTTTTATTCGCAGTGACCTGGTGGAGACGCAGGTTCAAGAAAACGTTCTCCTGACTGACTTTCACGAACCAGAAGTGTCTCCATGCTGAGTTTAAACTCTGACTACAGACGGAACGATTCCACGGTATCCGCTGATAGACACTCATTCCATTTTTTTCTTCAGCTTTACAATTTTTTCACTAAAAACACGACAAAGAGAACCACAGCTTTCATAAAAATCACTCACACTGCAAAGATATTAAACGGTATAAATTCATATAAAATCAGCTGTAATTTATTTAAAAGAAAAACCTGATATTCACAAAAGTATTTTATGATATTACAGACACGGCACATCTTTTACGCGCGATGGCCCTCATTTATCGAGCTGGATACGAGATTTATTCGTAAATCCTTTGTACACGTGTTTACACAAGAAATTTGTTATTCATGAAAATGCTGTAAATTCAGAAAAACGTTCGTATCTCGTGCTCCTGAAATGTACTAACTGATGTAAACCTCGACCTGATGGACTTCAGATGCTATAATCTGTAGGATTTCTGCACTTTTCTCTCTGGAACATTCTGCGGAGTTTAAACTGTTTGTGTTTGTGACGTTTCCAGCGTTTAGCAGACGCCGTTATCCAGAGCGACTGATAGAAGAGCTTTAGAGTCTCGATCAGAAACACGTCCTCACGCTGGTTCACTCGCTCGGGGCCTCAGAGCTCCGCCCACAACGTTTACTCAAAACCAGCCGCTTTATTTTACTGGCTTTAATTAAAGAATATAAAAATAAAGAAAGTGAGTCGACACACACCCATAAATGAAGACAAATAAAACTAATCATTCAGTTACGATAAAGAGACGGCGGTGTGTGAGCGGAGGACGGGCCGCTCTGTCTGCGCAGAGCCGTAAGCCGTAAACAAACGCCTCAGCTGATGGAGGATTTAGTGCTCGCTTTTTCTTCTTCTTCTTCTTCTTCTTATTATTATTATTATTAAATATTGTTAATGGAATAGTACAGGATTATGATCATATTCTTCATTCATTTGTCTGTATTCATTTGGACTCCTGTGTTTAACTAGCTCACTAGCTCACCACACACTTAACTCCTCATCAGCTGGAGCGGTTACTTCCCTGTGGACCAGCTGATAAACTTATCATTTGTCCCCCCATGGATTCATGGATAAAGATATCTCCCCATGTGCACACACACAATCGCACACACACACACACAATCGCACACACACACACACAATCGCACACACACACACACAATCGCACACAAATACTAAACAAAAAGGAAGACATTTGTCTCAAATACTAAACCATAAAAATAATTTGAATTAAAAAGTCCTGCGCTGTTCTCGCTTCAGGAAACAATGATGTGAAGTCCATATTTTCTGAATTTAACATTACATCCATTTTTAAAACACTAACTTAAATATTTAAAAGCATTAAACACTCTAGCCACACCTGGGCTACGTCAAATACCAACTGGCTCCGCCCCTTCTTTAAACGGGCCGTCCATCATTCTGACAGACCAATCAGACCGGACCATTAACACAAACCCCGGGGGGGAACGACGACGTCTGTGACTTGGACAGAACGTGATCTCGGCAGATGGATACACAAAGACCGCCGATGGAGTACTGCAGCACACACACACACACACACACACACACACA